>JARJLU010019917.1:0-41383 GCA_030272975.1 Sparidentex hasta | reverse complement strand
TTTAGGCCTTCTTCTGATTTTATAATGGGTGTGTATTGCGTGAGTTAGAGTGTGTGCCATCATCGCTACAGTGTAGAGCAGCTGGAAGAACTGGAGAAAAAATTCTCTTCAGCTACTGGACGATGATACTTTCAGCCTCTTCCCGAAACTATTTCATTGCATTATGCCTCATGTGGACATTTTCGTCAGCCAGCTCAAGAAGCGAACCGTCATCTCAGTCTTTGTCTGGGGAATCGTGCAGCAGTACACGCTCTTTTTTCTGTCTTCAGCGTGCATTACTTAATGCAAGCGGGAGCAGGCCACCAAATCATAGAGAAACGGCTTCTTCGAGGCGTTGCGTGCGGAAGCCCTGACGGCAGCATGCCCCGAGGTGCGTGGACTGCGAGGGCCCGACCAACGCTGCTCGCAGCTTTAATTATTACTGCTCTTGTCCTGCCCTCTCCTCTCTCTGTCTGTGACTACAATATGTAGCTTTTAACTTAGCTTAACAGCACTCATTATTGAGTAGGCTTTTGAACAATGCATGATAAAGGTTGCAGACAGCCTGGATCTGGCGCTTTTTGTAAATGGGATGTGTGCTGTTGTAACTTATGTAACTATGTCTATGTCTAACTGTGGTATACACACATCCTACCCCGCAGCACAGTCTGAGTAGCAGGCTCTGTCCACCAGCTGTTGCAGCTGCTAGCTCTACCAATTGGAAAGAGTGTGGGGTGGACTCAACCATTCCTGAGAATGGGAGGGGGGGGGAACTAAATCTTTAAAGATGTAAATAGCACATTATTGCGCAATTATAATGAGCACTGCTTATATTGTGATTTCAATAAATGCTACTGCATTGTTCAAAAATTATTAATTGTGTCTCAAATTATTCTGGGGGGGGGGCAGCATTGGTGGAAGGGGGGACATGTCCCCCCCCGAGATTTCCGCCGATGTCCACACCTGTGTGCATGGTGCTCAGGATGCAGACCTTCTTCCTCGGCTTTCCCTGGTACAGTCAGAGTCACGTCACTTCAGCACCTTGAACAGTTCTGCTTGCTGTTTCACGGAGGTGGGAACTCCAGTTTGTGTTTGCCCATGGTGCCAACCAGGCTATAAAATGCAACTATATAATGATTAACTTAGTAAATCAATATTAAGTAAGTAAATTCACAAATAAGTACAAAAAATGTAACAATGAAACCCCTCAAAATGATGTGTGGTCAATATGACCGCTTATGGTCGAAATGGGTAAAACATATCATATTTTCTTTGTCTTTTGTGTGAATGAACTATCGTTCTTCTCATTTATCATTCAGGATTCAAAACAGTTTTTGGCTCACTTCTCCTCCTACAAACTTTGAGCTACAGAAACCATTTAATTTTAATTTTGGCTTTCCTATCTATTACACTTTTGGAAATATTCAGCTTTTTCTGCAAAATGTTGCTCATTGATCCAATTTTCCAAATTAAATTCTGCTATAACTTCAGCATACATTCAGCTATAGAAACAGTTCAACTATTAAAATATTCAGCTATTTAGGCTCTTTCAGTCTTGTACTTTTCAACTTTTCAACTTTTTCAGAAATTCAGTTTTTAAAAAAAAAAAGTTCATGAATGAACATTGACACAAATGGAAACATCTTAAAAACTCCTTCAATTTCAACCTCATACTTTGAGCTAGAGACACCATTACAACTTTAAAAAACGCAGAAGACCTTGAGCTATTGGACATGTATTCAGTTTTTGAAAATATTGTATGGTTTTGAAATAATCACAGTTTTAGTTTGAAGGATTTTTAGCCCGTCTTCTGAGTTTATAATGGGTGTGTATTGCATGAGCTAGAGTGTGTGACATCATCAACTGCCGCACCCCAGAGTATAGAGCAGCTGGAAAAATGGGAGAAAAAAATTCTCTTCTGTTTGATTTTGATCCCAAACCTTTTACTTCACATAGACAGTCTATACAAAGAAATGTAGGAAATCTTGTTGGCTTTCAGCTGATGGTCTCATTTCAGATGCAGGACTAGCAGCTCACCCATAAGCCGCAATGTTAATTTCGAGCCAAAATTTCTGGAGGAGATCAGACGGTACCTGTTGTGTCTCTTGCTCTTGTGCCCTCATTTTGCACTGAAATATAAATGACATGACCGTGTTCAGCAGCCCCTCCTCTAACTCAACATATAAATATTTTGGTGATAACCATCATAGTTTTTTCAAAAATCGCCGGAGTTTGGGAGGCGTTTTCCCATTCTTTCCTTATGGGCACATTTTCAGCTCTGGCTCGGCTCCTGCTGCAGCACGTGTGCAGGCATTTCAAGCTCTCTCTGCCTTTAACTTTTCACCTTTTCAGCCCTTTTCACCTTTTTAAGCTCTTTCAGCCCTATTAGTTTACAGCTTTTTAGCCTTGTCAGTCTTTTTTCACCTTTTAAAATTATTTCAGCCATCTTACTCTACAGCTTTCTAACCTTTTCAGATATTCATTTTTCTGCCTTTTCAGCTCCTTCAAACATTCAATTTCATGTTCGGCTATCAAAATGTTCAATTTTTTTCAACTCTTTCAGCCTCTTTCAATTTTTCTGTCCTTTCAGCTGTTTAAAAAATTCATCTTTCTGCTTTTTTAACTCCTTCAAACATTCAGCTTCATGTTTAGTTAAGAAAAACTTTTTAAAGTCTTTTAGTCCTACTATGATTTTCTGCCTTTTCAGCTTTTTAAAATATTAATCTTTCTTTTGAGCTAAAGACACCATAACAACTTTATCATATATAAATACTTTGGTGATAACCATTACAGTTTTCTCAAAATCTGCAGCAGTTTGGGAGACGTTTTTCCATTCAATCCTTATGGTGGCATTTTCATCTTTGGTTTTTCTCCTGCTGCAGCATACGTGCAGCCATTTTAAGCTCTTTCTACCATTTTACTTTTCACCTTTTCATCCTTTTTTCACCTTTTTAAGCTATTTCTGCCCTCTTACTCTACAACTTTTTGGCCCTTTCAGACTTTTTTTCACCTTTTTAAGCTCTTTAAGCCCTCTTACGCTACAGCTTTTCAACCTTTTCAGATATTCTGCCTTTCCAGCTTCTTCAAACATTCCACTTCATGTTCAGCAATCAAAATGTTCAACTTTTTAAACTCTTTCAGCCCTCTTCAGCTTTTCTACCTCATCAGCTTTATAAGATATTCATCTTTCTGCCTTTTCAGCTTGTAGTGGATAAAAACCTGATCTGGAATACCATCACCCTATTTAGAAGTGCTCAGCTGTTCTGTGTATATAGAAGGAAAGTACCTACAGGGCCTGCAGGGGATAAACCATAGTGGAATCATCCCTTAAGAGGAACACGAGAGTCACGGTTACTGTATATGGAAATTATGACTGCTAAACATAAAATAAACAAAAGATGATTATTGCCAGATGGCACCCGAGCCCCAAGGAGGGAGGGGGCTGAAACGGGGGTGTCTGGCTATATTTTTAAAACCTTATTTGGAAGATATTCCACCGGTATAGTCTAAAAATAGAAGTTAATCGTGGTTAAGGGTATTGATCAAGCCAAAAAGAAGGAGGATCCAAGGGCGTGGGCAAAAGAGTAGTGCATGACATATGATGGATAAGCTTGAGAAGTTGTTTTTTAACGTATTAATTTGTATGTGGATAGGAATGGTTTTGAGTATGGGAGGAGGAATGATTTGGGTTATTGTAAAATATAACGCCGAAGAAGGTCCAGCACAGAACAGCTCATGGTGTAATAACACAGAGTCAGAGTGATAGAATGAAATGGAGACAAATTAAAAGCAGAAAGCAGTTGTGTGAATAAGGTAAATTATTGTGTAAGAAGTTCAAGGCAGTGCTACGGAGAAGTTGACTCAAACCCAGGTGGTGACTGTTGGGAAAGCTGAGGGTAGGATTGTTGTATAAATTTATGTTTGTGGTAAAAGGAGTGGAGTAAATTATTGTGTTGTCGTGTTGAGAAGACACATATTGTCTTAGTGAGTTGTTGAGAAACAGCTAAAGGTAAATGTGTTAAATATTGTTGTCATCCAACAAGGGTGGACAGGTTATAATGTAAAAAGGAGCTCAGAAAACGGACCTGCGCCCGTTAGGGGGTCAAAAAGAGCACTGGTGGTCAAGAATAATCATCGTGTTGGATGATTTAGACTAGAGAGAATCCAGTGTGGCCGGAGAGCCAGATCGCTGAGCCTGTGTCAGGAACGATTCCTCAAAAAATAAAAGGATCCTGGAACAGCGCCTAAGTGAGAGGGCTGTTGCCATATAGAGTTGAAGCAGCTGCGGAAAAAATATAAACGCCTTGTAAAACTTGTACATAAAGTGTGTGTGTGTGAAAAATATTATGAGTAAATGTGAAGGCTTGTAAATAGTTGATAAAACAGAGGCAGTTGTAAAGTAATGAGCTAATAGGAGAAAAAGAGATATTAGATGACTAAGGAAAGGAAATATAAATCCCCTGAGAATTGTGTAAAGGAGGAATAAAAGCAGAGAAAGGGGAGACAGAAAAGGACAGCCTGATCTGAGAGGAAGCAGCACACACACATAGCTCAGTTGTAGATGGCCTCGGTCTGCTGTGGCCAGCCAAAGGCCTGAGTAGAGACAGAAGAGGAAGAACAAGGTGGAACCATGCCCACTGCCCCGACTCTAGATAAACAATCACCTCCCCCACCACATAACCTACTGGAGAAAGGTCAGCTTCCAGTGAGAGAAGTAGATGGAACAATAACGGTAACTCTTGAGGTGGAACTAAGAGAAAAAGAAAAACCAGGGTATCATAAGACAAAGGCTCAAGTGCACAGATCTAGGGAAAAATACAGACAAAAGAGTAGGGAACAAACAACGTCAGAGGACGAAGAGCTCCCTGTTTATCGGAGGAGGGTGTGTAAACAGAAATTTCGTTCAGAATTTTATTTAAATAGATCCCCAGACCCTGAGTCAGTGACGGAGGATTTGGATGGGGAGTCAGAGGCTGACAGCGAAAGGTCCATACCATCTGAGGAAGAACAGGAAAGAGAGAAATGCAGGACACGAGCAGGGGGCACTACAGGACAACGAATGAATCTAGTATCAGTATGCCAGTCATCACCAGTCGATCAACCAAGCAAAAAGGAGAGGGCTCCAACGACTGATAGAGCAATATGAAGAGGAGGAACGGTGGAGACAGCGGCAGTGGCAGAGTGAACAGAGGGCACGAGTCAGACGTGCCAGCCTAAGTAAGCATATCTATCATCCTGATCACTGTCCTCCGAGTAAAGCACAGGTGGAACAGTGGAAAAAAGGAGTACCAAGAGGTGATGCACAGGAAGCCAGAGGAGTTAGATACGGAAAAGGTTAGAGATGGAAGACATAGCCCACTGAATAGAACACAATATGGGCAGGGCCTGAAAAGTCAGTCATCATGTGAAGCTGATCTAGAAGAGATCAGTGTTAAGGAACTTCTGGCAGAGATGCATGAGTTTACAAAAGATAGAGATATATCATTACAGGAGCTGAAGGAAGGCATGGAACAAATGGATATGGGGTTAAGAGAGGAAGTGGAAGAAAAAGAAACAGCACAACAAAAAACAGGCAGACGCCGGCAACAACGAACATTTGCCGTGGATGTAGAAATTAAAGGAAAAATGAAAACCAGCCCTCCATGTAAAGATCTGCGAACCCGAAAGGTCATGTTAGGGCCCCCACATTCCTCAGGTGAGGAAGAAGAAGAGGAGGAGGAGCATGAAGAAGCCCAGGGGTTACTGACAGGGCCAGATCACAGGAAAAAGAACACCACACACTGACAATGCCACTTATAACAAAAAGCAATGCCGGAGAGAAGTATGTGCCATGGAGTTTCATGGATCTGATGGGGCTAATAAACTGCCTGCCTGCACTGACAGAGGGAGCTGACAAATGGATCAGCACATTCGAGGAAAATACAGCAGGGGTCAAGTTGGCAATAGGAGATATTAAGGCTATACTGATGAAGGTAGTAGGACAGCAGATGGCAACTGAAATCCTGGTGGAAGGAAAGGCCAGGAGGGCAATTGGCAATAATAACTCCGATGGTGTGCCGTTTGGACCCCACAGAAATGATATATGGACAGCCCTAAGAAAAAGATTTCCATCTCGAATGGATCCATCCAAACTGGAAAGACAAAGCCTGAAGGATGAAGAAAACCCAGCACAGTTTCTGCATGACTTCCAAAGAAAATGGAAGGAAGAAACAGGAAGTGAGTGGAATGCCAATGAAGCATCCAAAGCCCTGTTTAAACTATATGTAAAGAATGCAATGCCAAAAGAAGTGCAAAGCAAGCTGAACCAAGTGGTGGGCCTGATGAAGCTGGACTAGCTAACTCAACTCCAGATTGGAGAACTAACAAAGAACATAAAGAAAGACAGAGAAAAAGCTAAGTACCAGGCAGCAGTGACAACAACCACATCAGATGCCAAGACCAAGCCACCACCAGAACCAAAGGTGGAAGCGACAGTCACTCAAGCACCTGTGTACACGGCTGTGATGACCCCACCCCAAACAAAACCACAGCCCTCAGCTGCTCAACAATCACATCCGGCACCAGCCCCAGCAGCAGTACAGGTTCCTCCGATACATTTACACCTCACTCAAGGAGGTGAAGTGGTCGACCAGCCACAAGGAAGAGGGAGACCTAATCAAAATGGAGGACCACCCCAAAGGGGAGGGTGGCGGCAGGGACCACAGCCTGGATACAATCAACGCCACCAACAGGTCAATGGACAGAGTCAGCAAGGTTATCAACGACAAGACATCCACTGTTGGGGATGTGGACAAGCTGGACATTTGCAGAGAAACTGCCCATCTAATCCATGGATGGGACCGGCTGCACAAATATCACAATAGGGATGCCCAGAGAAACCTGAAGGGGAAGTAATCGCACCTGCTCTAACCACACAACCCCAAAAGGAACCCACTATAGAAGTAACCATCCAGGATCCCCAGCACCACTTTATGGTAGACACAGGTGCTACTCACTCCTGTATTAGAAAAGAAGGAGCTGACCTTCCCCTCTCATCAGCTAAAATTCGGACGGTTGGTTTCTCGGGAAGAACTCAAATAATACCAGTAACAGAACCCGTCCCCATGAAAATAGCTGGAAAAACTGTTTACGCCCCACTTCTTTATGCAGTTGATAAATCTGCTGGGAAGAGACATCTTATGCACATTACAAGCCAGAATAATGTGCACGCCAGATCGCATTTTGATCTGCCTGAAGAGAATTTGCAAATGTTAATGGCTCCAGTAATGGAACAATCATCACCAACAAAAGACGCACATGTGTACTGGATGAAGATTACATCACCAATATCATTCCTACATCATGAATGGGAAACTTGGAAACTGTTTGTTACCCATTTCTATGAATCAGCCAAAGAACCAACCCTCCCACTACATTGCACCATGATGTATGATGCGGAAGGTGATCAAGAGGATTATGATGCATGTTGAAATGAGCTGACGAATCATACTATCACAGCCATACAATACCAAGACATTATAATGGGACCACAGGGAGTAGCAGCAGCAGTAAAACTCACAGATGATGTAAAAGAATGGTTCCAAGATCCAAAGTCATCACCACATGTGACACTTCTGGTGGCAAAAGGACACCAGTCACATGAAATAGGACCAATGATGAAAGAAGTACAGCAAATCAGAGAATGGACCCCTACAGACAGTCCATATGTCCATGCATCACCAGACAATAAGTATTTGAGAATCTCCTACACGCAGGCTGATGAGGTAATTGCTGAAAAGGTACTACTGCCAATGGAAATTGAGACTCAAATGATGATGGAAAAGAGCCACGAAGACCTGTTGGCACAAGTCCCATCACAACTCTGGTCTGCACATAAAACAGACATAGGGTTAGTAAAGTCAGCCACCCCACAACGTTTCCAAATAAAGACAGGAGTGCAGTTGCGATATCAGAGGCAATATCCCCTAAAGAAGGAAGCATAAGAGGGAATAAAACCAACCATTGAGGGATTAGTAGAAGCAGGAGTGCTAATAAAAATCAAAAGCCCATGTAATACTCCTATTTTTCCCATAAGGAAACTAAATTATAATAGTTACAAGTTAGTGTATGATCTTAGAGCCATAAATGCCATAGTAACTGAAGAAACACCAGTTGTGCCAGATCCACACACCTTATTGTCCAATATCCCTCCAGAAACCAAGTGGTATACTGTGTTAGATTTATGCTCTGCTTTTTTCAGTGTGCCTGTTCATCCTGACTCTCAGTATCTATTTGCTTTTACCTACCAGGCCAGCAGTACACCTGCAGTCGGTTGCCACAGGGTTTTGTGCACTCTCCATCAATCTTTAACAAAGTCCTGGCCAAGGATCTGCAACACTTGGATGTGCAGTCCACCACCCTGATGTATGTTTATGACATTTTAATATGCTCATAAAGTAAGGAGCAATGTGAGAAGGACGCAATTGTGGTCCTAAAAGCACTAGCTGCGGGTGGTCACAAGGTCAGTAAAGACAGATTGCAATTTTGTCAATAAACAGTTGAGTATCTTGGCCAGCAACTGAGTGGGAATAAAAGGCAAATTGCACCCTCGCAGATTGAGGCAGTGACTAAGGCCCCGAAACCGCAAACGGTGGGCCAAATGCTGTCTTTCTTGGGCATGACGGGTTACAGCAGACCATGGATATGTGATTATGCAGTAAAGACAGCCCCGTTGAGAGCCTTGATACGTGCTGTAGGGCAGACGCAAAGGCCAGCCCCCTTGAAATGGAGGAGGCAGACAAAGCATTCTTCCTCCTGAAAACTGATATGCAGACTGCTCCTGCTCTGGCTACCCCAGATTACAGTAAGATTTTCCATCTATATGTAACTGAGAAACAAGGTTATGCATGTGCAGTATTAATGCAGGATTCTCCCACAAGAAAACAACCTTTGGCATATTATAGTTCAAAACTTGACAACATAGAAAAAGGCTTGCCACCCTGTTACCAGGGATTGGCTGCTGCAGCCTTTGCCTATAAAAAGGCATCAGTCTTAACTATGGGTCATCCTGTTACATTATATACATCACATCAACTACATGCCATGCTAACCAGTCCACGTTTTGTACTAACCCAAGCCAGAAGAACTGGCTATGAGGTATTGTTGTCAGGAACATAATTAACAATACAAAGATGTACCACTATCAATCCTGCTACAAAAATGGTGCTACCCACAGATGGCACCCCACATGATTGCCTTGCTGAAACAGACTCATTCATGAAAGTACGGGACAATTTGCATAATCAACCCGTTCCATCAGCTATTATTCTGTTTGTTGATGGATCATGTGTCCGAGGAGACACTGGAAATTGTGCAAGCTATGGAATTGTCCAATTGAATCCTGACAACACATTTACCAAACTCCACTCAGTTCAGGTGGAGCAACCATGCTCTGCCCAACTGGCAGAGATAAAGGCCATAACGGCCACGTGTAAAATAGCTACTGGCAAAAGAGCAACTATTTATACAGATAGTGCTTACGGATATGGTGTCTGTCCTATTAATGCTAGTATTTGGAAACAACGAGGGTTCATTCGTGCAGATGGCACACCAATAGTGCATGGACAGGCAATAGCAGAATTAATCCAAGCTCTACAACTGCCTACAGAACTAGCAATAGTTAAATGTCCTGCTCATCAGACAAATAACACACTGGTAGTAAGGGGAAACAACTTAGCTGATGAAGCAGCTAAGGAAGCTACTGGTCAGGTCTTAGAGACTGCAGGACAAGTTACATTTGCACCCCTATTAACTGAACGTGATTGTGCACCAATAACAAATATTGCTTCTCTTATCGAAGCACAAAATCAAGTCTCAGAAGCAGAAAAACCTTTGTGGCTCCAAAGGGGGGCAATTAGAACTGCAGCGACAGCCCCCCATGAGGGACTGTGGAGAAGTCCTCAGGGACATTTTGTTATACCTTTATCTTTGCTAAAAATTGCAATCCATTTGATGCATGAACCTGATCATTGCTCACGGAGTCAGGTGATCAGGAAACTACAAGCAGTATGGTGGTCACCATACATGACCGCCATACTGCTTGTAGTTTCTCATCAGACAATGGACCCGCATTTGTGAATGGAGTATTAAGGGAGATATTTAACCGGCTTGGGGTACAACAAAAGTTTGGTTGTGTGTACCATCCTCAGTCGCAGGGCTCTGTTGAACGAGCAAATGGGGTCCTGAAAGCCAAAATAGCAAAAATCATGGCAGGCAGCAATAACAGACTAACATGGGTAGATGCTATGCCCATAGCTCTAATGGCCATGCGCTCACAGACTAACAGACTCACCCATCTAACCCTGCATGAAATGCTTACTGGCAGACCCATGCCGTTACCTCAATGCAGGGGCCCAGTTGAAGGCCCATCACTCCAACAGCTGGAGCAGGAAATGGCAGACTACCTGGACAGTTTAACCCGAATCCACAGACTTGTCTTCCTGCAGGTACAAGAGGCCCATAAGAAAGACGACTCGGGCATCCCTTTGGACAAACGTTCCATCCAGGTAGGAGACCAGGTACTCATCCGAGTTTTTAGGCATCAGTGGAATGTGCCCCGTTGAGAAGGGCCCTTTACTGTGGTACTTACCACTCCCACTGCCTTGAAAGTACAAGGTAAGACTTTTTGGTACCATCGCAACCACTGCACCCACTACCGACCGCCTGACCCGCCAGGGCACCTACCTGAGCATGCTGAAGGGGATGCGGACAGCAGCCCCCACTTGTTACCTCTGATGAATCCCTTGGTGAAGGTGGTACTGTACACACCCCCCATTGTAGCACCCCACCCTCACACACCTCTCCTCACGGTCAGAGGAGATCTGCCCGACTGCAGACTCGCCGTTTAAGGCAAACCCCATCACCGGCATCAGGTTCACAGTCGGACGGTGCACAGTATGCTGTGGAGCCCGACGAGGGAGAAGATGACTTAGATATGGTCGTTGTGCCTTTCGCCCGCTCACCGCCTAGTGGCTCCACAGCAACAGAGGATGAGGAAGTGGCAGGGCCATCCGACACACACCACACATCACGCCCACCCACACCAGGCAGCACACTTCCCCCCACTTATCAGCCCTCTGATTCTGATTAAGTTCCTCACCTTTCTTTGTTTGTTGCTAACCCTTTCAGGTTTTGCAAAGGGGGGAGGATGGTAAAGACTATGAAAATGAAAAGTACACCAAAGAAAATTACAGTATAGCATTGATCAAACAAACAACACCCGATAACTCCTTAGGGCATGTGCTAAAACTATCAGGACAAAAGTGAGTAAAACGCGCTACAGACAAAGCAGAGTTACTAACACTTACGTTTGTTGAAAGCGTGGACAAGACTGCTTAGTTCGACTTATGGTCTGTGATAACATGCGCAGGCCGACAGGCGGATTACCAGTACTGGGAAAAATATGTATGTTTGACGAACAAGAACTATGGATCGTCAATAATGCTTGGTGCCGCCTCATTTCAATATGACACATGGTGTCAATCATCGGACAATGTCATAACTAATACAGGAACCTATGACTGGGGATACAATGTAGGCCATACACTAAAAAAGAGGTTAACCATGATTAAAGGCTCCATAACAGCACCGTGCTCAGATAAGGAATGCAATCCACTATATCTCACATTGCTGAAACCAAGCCCAGATGATGCAGGACTATATGTTTTGGGATTGTACCAAACCGGAAAAGACCCATTAGGTCGATTCCAGATAAATGTAACCAGGAATGCTACAATATCCGCACTGTCCACCACAATCAGCCCGGAGGCTGGCTTTCAAGGGGGACCAAGAGTTACTTATCTACATAATGTTACTTATGAGAGCAAGTTAGCCCTGGAGACGGGATATGATGACAAAAACTTATGGTTAGAGTGGATACATTATACCGCAATACAAACTGACAGAACTGACTGTGTAGCCTGTGCTAAAGCAAGACCTGTTTTGGGCACTGTGCCATTAAGATTAAATAATCAGAATGATCCAGAGGGCCTCCGCTGCACCATCCAATTATTTAAATCAAGTGCCACCAATGCTACATGTAAGACCCTATCTCTGTTACACCCTCCTGTTGTATACCTGGATGCACCTCCATCAGTTGTGGTGTATGCAGGGAACTATACGTGTTTCTCCAAATCAGGGCAAGAGGTTAGTGTAGGGCAAATGCCCAGTGGTTATTGTACAGAAACCATCAATATCACTTCTGGAACAGGCAACTACACGGCAAAAGAATTTGAAGATCACAATATTTCTAGAGCTGACCTCTGGTGGCTGTGTGGTGACAAAAAGCTGCAACCCCATCTCTCTTCAAAGTGGGCAGGTGAGTGTGCATTAACCCAGCTACTGATGCCGATCCATATGATCCCTGTTGGAGCAGCTGGTCTCTTCAAAAGACTCCCACATTCCTCCTACCACCACAGTAAAAGAGATGCCCCAAGGGGGTCCTTTGACTCCAAGGTGTATATTGATGCCATAGGGGTTCCTAGAGGAGTCCCTGATGAGTTTAAGGCTAGAAATCAAATAGCAGCGGGATTTGAATCACTCTTCCATTGGATAACAATTAATAAAAATGTGGATTTGATCAACTATATCTATTATAATCAGCAACGATTTGTGAATTATACCCAAAACGCTGTGAAGGGCATAGCGGAGCAATTGGGCCCAACCTCCCTTATGGCATGGCAGAATAGGATGGCTTTGGACATGCTACTGGCAGAAAGAGGGGGAGTTTGTAAAATGTTTGGAGACTACTGTTGCACTTTCATTCCCAATAACACGGCACCAGATGGCAGCATCACAATAGCTCTAGCTGGGCTCACCTCTCTGTCCCAGGAGCTGGCTGAGAACTCAGGAATTAATGACCCTATCAGCAGCTGGACAATCAATTTGGACGATACAAAGCACTTATTGCCTCTATGCTTGCATCTATTGGCTGTTTTTTGGCCATTATAGTATGCTGTGGTTGCTGTTGTATTCCCTGTCTCAGAACTTTGGTTAACCATCTGATTACCACTGCACTCCCAAGAAAAAAAGAGCCTCCCCCATATGCAATGCCCCTAATAGGCAATGAGGTTGAGACAGAGGATAGGGAGGGTGCAGAAGGAGAAAGCCAGAATGGCGTGACAGCCCTGGGGGCTTATGATGAAAAAGTAAATGACCCACTAGAATGTACCGTTGAGGTAGATGAGTATGAAATGTGTTACAGAAATTAGCTACGAACCATTAGCATGGCAGTTATTACAACTCAGCATAGGAGGGTTTTAAGCTCCAGGTCACAACGGAGGACCTGTACAGAGGAAAGAAAAGATGGGCACACTCGAATATATATTGCTGTAAATACAATTGCCATCCTCCCAACCTAAGGTGAGCGACTTGCTCCCTGAAGGACTATAGCACACAAGATAATACTGATAAAGACTGGCATTTGCTAACACATACATATTTACTAAACCGCCGAGAAAATCTTCCATGAATATATGCATATATACATGAACTAATTGCATTGTTTCCCCTATAGACTGGATAACATGACGGAGACCTATACACACAGGCAGACACCGCCACCTACAGAAACACTCGCAGGACACAGTAATGAAGTCTATGGGCCATCACATCCACCTCCTTTAGTTACGTCACATCCAGCAATGCAGTTAGCAATGGCCCCGCCAGGACCTTTCTCCTTTAGGGACAGCGCCAGCAGCATGGGAATGGATCCCCCACCCATCAGCCGTCATCAGCTCCCACAGATGGTGCCAGAGATGCCGCTGCGAATCTTCGCCCAACCATGGAGAACCATTAGAGAGCCACCACCACCCTACTACATCGCCCTCTAGAACGCAGCTCCAAGGACAACGGCAGCGGATAGCGGGGATGGAGACGACCGGCTGATCCTGCCCTCATCCTCGCGACAGAGGAACGCCACGGCCAGCCCAAGTATTAGTGATAGAGGAGAAAGTTACAGTACGACACCAACAGAGACAGTGCCCCAAGAGCCAGTAGACATACTGGTAGCTGCGTTAGGATCATCCAATGTAGATGCTATAAATGCAGCCTTGTCAAAGCAACTAAGCTCATACCCCTCTCTGCATGAGGCAGAGGATGCCATTGGGAGCCTGCCAAAGAGTCATTACAGGCTCATGAACAAGGGCCTGACATGGGATGCACGAAAGATGACGAGGAATTAGGAAAAAGTCGTTGGCCCGCATACTGACCAGCTTAAAAGTGGATAACTGCAATTTCGCTGATACTGTGGCCCACCTAGAGAGGAAGATCGTTGATTTAGAGGAAGAAAGAGCAACACTACGGATGATGGTGGAGCAGCTGCAGTACCAGAAGAATGGCCTGCTGTGACGAAAAGTTACATCAGTAAAGGGCAGCCCTAAATATGCTCACCTCTGGGGTGGCCTCAGTGGGAGAGAGCCACTATCCGTATGGAGGCCAAAGAAGCACCCGCAACGGTGCCCAATAGAGCATCCCCATCATGGCCCAAGCTCAACAAAATGACTCTGAATATGAACAGAAATGGCAGCAATGGGAGATGCTGCGCGACCAGCATGTGCCGGCTGGAAAGACTGTAGGAGGATGGTCCTATGGTGAATTTGTTACCCCATATGCTGAGTATATACATAAGGACTCTGATATCAGCCATCACAACCCCGGCCCAAAAATGATAAATACCCTGGTGGGCCTGTTATCAAAAGAAGGTGACCCCAATGCACTTGGCCACTATAATAACTGGTATGACCCTTGGAGGAAGGCATCAGACCCCATTACCCCCCACTTGAAATGGGACAATCCTGGGGACACTATGCATAACTGGAAGATAGTTCACATGGAGCAAAGGGGCAGCCTTGCCAGACAGCTCTTGGAGCCAAGACCGCACCAGTACTGGGATGATGGTTTTGGCCTAATGCAGGGTGCAGCTTTGAATGACTGCACCACAATTCCCCTAGGTAAAGTCTTGTGGGCACAAATCCAGACCTACAGGGTGACAGTGAAATATACCCTGTTTCTTTAGCCCTACCCCTTTTCCAACCTAATACGTGATGCCTTTTCTTTGTATCCTGGGACAACAGGAGCATCCTATATCCTGGTGTTTCACAGTACCCAAGAAGGGATCAACATTTTGGACACTGGACACGATGTGATTTGGTCAAACACACCAGCCAAAGTGCAGGCATGGTTAAGGTTGGTGTCTGCCCCTGTGGAGACACCTAAGTGGAAGCCATATAAAGGAAGGGGTATCTGTATGTATCTGTCCCCCTCCGGACGCAGGGCCAGGTTGCAAATGCGCTTCCGTGCACCACACAAACGGTTTGTGGAGTTTTACAATGCTGCCCCAGCAACAACATGTCGTACTACTGGTTTCTCACCAACAATTTGGAATGCTATGTTGTAAGCGCCAGTGTATTGTAAAGGTTATGATGCAGCAGGCTTGCTGTACACATTGAGTGCCTGTAAGTATAACACATAGGCGCAAACATCTAAAATGATAGGGAGACACTAATTGGCTTATTCAAAACAAGCATTAGAAGCTTTTGCTAAATTATATAGGGCATACGGGATACCAGTAAGTCCATAAGGACCTTAGCGGACCGTTAGCCATGAAGGGGAACACCTAAGGATGATACGTCACTAGGACTATCGACCACCCATGGTGTCGTAAGGCATGCTGCTAAGACAGGATATGAATAATTATTTTGCTCTGTCCAGTCAGACCAGACGCCGAAAAAACATACTGAAGGAAAAAGTTTCACAAAAACAAACAGGGACATTTGAGTGTTACATGACAACGATCTAGTAACGATGATCTAGTGTGCACTGTAAGAACTAACCTAAGGAGGTTTACCTCCACAAGTAGAGCCTGGGTCAACACCGGATCCATGACGTTTTCCTTTTCTCTCTTTACTAATGGTTGTAGAAATACAGTATATGCATCAGGTGATGTATCCATGAGAGTCCTGATAAGGGTAAGCTGGACATCTCATGCAGACAGTTATAAGAAAGTGTTTAAGTGCTGTAGCCAGCATGAGAGCGAGAATATTTACCACGGTGTGGAAATACAGAAGCCAGGAAATACCCAGACAATTCTGGTGGAACGTCTGGTCACAAGGCCACCGCACATTGAAAGTCTTGTTGCCAGGGGCTGGCAGAGGGTCTTGCCTAACTCTGTCAGATCCAGACAGCTGGACGGAAAAAATACCATTTAACAAAATTTTCACAAACACAAAAAGGTAATGTTGGCACTTCATGATGATGGTCATACACACTTTGGTCTAGTGTTTGCTAAATGTTACCTAAGAAGGATTAACTTCGTAAGCCAGCCTAGGCAGGGATGCAATTGCTGGGATTGATATCTCTGTCTATGATCTCTATCCTTTGCGCACAAAAGTCACTGTTTGGTCATATAATGCACTGGAACACGTTTGATGTAACTGGATATTAGACACCATGCACCTCACTCATGGGTATTATTACTCTCACAAAAAGGTCGAGTACACTGTATATCTTTGGGTATTTACTGTAGTGAAGTGTCTTCTCAAGCATTTATGCATGTTCTCATGACACTGGTGGAGGGATTTTTTATTACAAAGGAATGTTATGATCAAGTCTGTCATACTAACTGATGCACTGAGTTCTCATGTCAATTGACTGTGTTATGAATGAAGTTAAGTAAGACTGGAAGGCCTTATGCCAGGGCATTTTTACCTCTCATGACATCAAATAGAGAGGAGTTTTTCCCCCTCTCATGAGGCCTCGGTAAGATAGGCACCTGTTTAATGACTATCAGGAGGCCATCATGCTATCGGACAAGAGCCGGCGGATGGCTTAGGGAGAGCTTCAACTATCCATTGTATAGTTGGAGAGCTTCCCCATCGGTTGATACTCATTATCGGTTTAGACAGGCTATAAGAGTTATGATCTTTACATTGTCACTGAACTTGCCATGCATCACGTGTAACTGAATATCACAGATTGTCACTGTTACAATGAGCTCTCTCGTGGACATATTGTGTTGTTGGTCCTTGTAAGGACCAAAGGGGGGACTGTAGTGGATAAAAACCTGATCTGGAATACCATCACCCTATTTAGAAGTGCTCAGCTGTTCTGTGTATATAGAAGGAAAGTATCTACAGGGCCTGCAGGGGATAAACCATAATGGAATCATCCCTTAAGAGGAACACGAGAGTCATGGTTACTGTATATGGAAATTATGACTGCTAAACATAAAATAAACAAAAGATGATTATTGCCAGATGGCACCCGAGCCCCAAGGAGGGAGGGGGCTGAAACGGGGGTGTCTGGCTATATTTTTAAAACCTTATTTGGAAGATATTCCACCGGTATAGTCTAAAAATAGAAGTTAATCATGGCCAAAGAGAAGGAGGATCCAAGGGCGTGGAAACCCCCGGATCAGAATAGTATATAAAGGGGAGCGCCAGACAGAGAAATCAGTTCATCCCGGGAGAGCTCACTGCATGTATTTTGCTGTGTGAAATAAATACCTTGGACTGGAAGATCTGCTGTTTCATCCTTAATTTGGGACTCCACCTGTGAGTTTTTGCTTAGTAAAAAGTTTATAAGTTGCTAATATAGACAAGTAGTTTTGGGACTACAAGCTCCTTAAAACATTTAGCTTTATGTTCAGCTAGAGAAAATTTTCATCTATCAAAATGTTCAACTTTTTATGCTCTCTCAGCCTTCTTACTCTTCTGCCTTTTCAGATATTCATCTTTCTGCCTTTTCAGCTCCTTCAAACATCCAGCTTCATGTTTAGCTTCCAAAATGTTCAACTTTTTCACTCTTTTCAGCTTTTTCAATGTTCAGCTTTCAGGTTTTACAGCCTTTTCAATATTCATCTAAATGAGAAAATCTTCAAATCCTCTTCAAAACTCATCGACTTTCAACCTCTTCTTGTCCCTCATACTTTGAGCTAGAGACACCATTCCAACTTAAAGAGTCACAAGACCTTGAACTATTGTACAAAAAATGTTTCCTCTCAGTCAATATATACATATTTTGGTGATAGCCATTACAATTTTCTCAACAATTTCAAGAGTTTGGGTGGCGTTTTCCCAATAATTCTTATGGGACATTTTCATCTCTGGCTCTGCTACTGCTCCAGCATATGTGCAGCCAGAGAAACTGTTCACCTTTTTAATATCTTTTAGCCCTCTTATGTTTCAGCTTTTCTGCCTTTCCAGCTTTTTAAAATGCTCATCCTTCTGCCTTTTCAGCTTTTACATACATTAAGCTTTATATTCAGCTAGAGAAACTATTCAGCTATTGAAGTGTTCAACTTTTTAAACACTTTCAGCCCTCTTCAGCATTTCTGCCTCAACATCTTTTTACAATGTTCATTGTTCTGCCTTTCCAGCTTCTTTATACATTCAGCTTCATGTTCAGCTACAGAAACTGTTCAGCTATCACCATGTTCAACTTTGGAAGCTCTTTTAGCCTTTAACTTTTCAACTTTTTCAGCTTTTCGGCAGTACGTTCAGCAGATTTCACTTCAGCATTCAGACTGCATTTTCGCAGGAAATGCAATTTTTCTAGTTTATATAAAAACTATTCTAAATTAAAATACAGTCAAAGTTACTGCACATATACATTTGAAAACGGTCAAAATAACCATCTTGGCCGCTCTCGTGCTGGCAAACCTTCACTTGGACTCTGCTACTAATTATCATTCCGCGTTCCGGACAGCTGAGCCGGCCGTATATATGCAAAGCCTCCTGTAGGCCTAATGTAGATGGACAATGAAGCCAAGAAACTATAACTGAGAATGTTCTACCTGCTCTAACAGCCTATGCACACAGGTCTTATTACAGGCTATAATATCTTTATTGTAAACATTACTCAGTGGGCCTATAGTGAGGGAAAATTTGATTTATTTGTGATTAAAGTATGACGATGAGGACCTCAATGTTTGGCCTTCCTTTCCTTCACAAACCACGTTGAAATTGCATCTTTAACAGCCCAATTTTCAAAATTTTGAAAAAAAAGACCATCTGGGCAGTGAGGCCGGTATCTGTCCAATTTTTCCCAGTAATGAGTAATCTAACACGTTAATATTTCCAAACCAGTAATCAGATTAAAGTTACTTATTCAAGTCACTGTGCCTTATTTTTTTGTCATTTTCCTTGGTAAAAAAAAATATTTTTGCTTTCTTCTTGTCTCGGGGAGTGACGTCACATCTGCGACAAGTCATGTTTTCAGCATGAGGACAACTCATGTGTTACACCACACAGCGACACAAACACAAACAACAATGGAGGGAGGAGAGAGATGTGGTTTTCTAGCTGGAAATACAGACATTATTTTGAGTTCATGCCAGCTAAAGATGAGAATATTAAGGTTGTTGTACACTCTGTGCTGACGACAAAGTACTATCAAGTTTCAAAAGAGTTTAAAGGAGTAATCAGAAATCAGATTACTTTTTCAAGGTAACTGAGACTAAAGCCCGGGATGTTTTGCATCCCTGCTGTAAAGTAATAATGATAAATCCACTGATTCAAAAGCTTTTCATCTTAGGACAGATAAAAACAATTTGCAAATAATTTTTGATTAATCGCATGTTAAATATGGAGCTGATCTGATACCTGAAATTAAAGCATCGCAAACCTGTTGTGAAGACATCTAAGAAGTGGACAAGCGAGGCTTTGGAGTCTGCTTCAAACAGTCTTTTTTTTTCAATGAAAGTCTTTATTTAACATTTGCAAAAAGTACAGACATTCAGACAGAACAGGCACTGAGTGATAGACATACAAAAAGGATAAAGTAGAAATAGAATCTCTGTCTGTCTGTCTGTCTGTCTGTGTGCGTGTTTGCCTCAAATATCTCAGCGGATCAGGACTAGACTGACCTGAGAGTTTCCACATGGCTGCTGCGTGGTTCAAGGGTGTGCGAAGTCGCATTTGTTTGGACTGCAGTGATACCCTTAATTTATTCCATAAATGCTTTACCAATTCCACTAGCTTGCTAGCCATACCCACCACAGTCACATGCGCACCATTGCCAATCACTGTAGAGCCCACCGCCACCCCCCACCTTAAGAAACAAGCGGATTTATACCTGCAGCGGTGCGAGCTGGACCAGGATTTTGCCGGTGGTTAGGTCCTTTTCTGTTCTGTGCATCTAAACTGACTGCTGTGGATTAGACTAAACAAGTCCATCTGAGGAGATCCGGAGATGCACGGACAACAAAGGGGAATGGGAATCTGTTGATGTTCGTGTGTAGCTAGCAAGTTCCGAGTCCACGGACCAGACGCACCAGCACGTCCAAAACCGGAATTAGGGTAAATAATGTCCACCACGCTTTTTCAATAACTTTGCCCGCACATTTGCTTTGTGTCTGGTGCAGGAAGAAATGATAAATACGGGCTTTTGTCACGAAAGTGTCCAAGCAGCAAGTTTGGTTGTTGAGGAAAGCAAAGTTGTGGGCGGGACGGAGGCGGTTGAATGACAGCCAACGCCGGTTGGTGTAGAGACAGCCATATTGAAAGTTGAGAGATTTGTGACATTTAGCATGTTTGGAGTGTGTAGTTAGTATGTTATGAAGTGTTTGGTGTAGTGTGTTTAGTGTGTAGTGGAGTCGTTTTTTGTTTAATGAGTCAAAACAATAAGGAGACTGCTGAATGTGGAGCAGGTAGTGCAGCACTTCATTCAGCTGGAAGGAGCACAGGCAGACCAGAGCATTGCCTGCATTTAAATGTAAATAGTTACATATGACTTTGTACATTTTTTAAAATACATATTTAGCAAACAATTTACATTTGCATTATAAGTAATAAAAATGATTTAAACATATTTGTGGTCTTCACAGTAAAAAAAAAAAAATCTAACTTTCTACTCGGATTTCTTTTTTTTTTTTTTTGTGATTTTAGGTCCATTGTCATAATACAGTATGTCAAAATAAAAAATAACTGTAGAGTCACATATGTGAGGTTGTGCTGAAAATAATGACACCAAATAAATAGTTTTTAAGTTGAAATATAATGGCAAAATTGTCACGCTGGGATTGAAGTGGGAAGACTATGGAGATGGGAGGTGGACGTAAATACAGTTTCTTTCAAGACAAGAGGCAGGATAGGGGGGGGGGGGGGGGCAAGCTTTATTAAACAAAGCTGAAGTGTGACAAACAAAACCAATGACCACCAACAAAGGAAAATGTGTCCGAGGACCAAAACCAAAGTAGCAACACAAGAGCGAGACAAAGTAGCAAAGGAAAATGCAAAGTGCAAATCACAAATCAAAGTTCAACTCAAACATGGAAAACTCAAAACCAAAACATACCATGAGGGGACTGGAAACAGACAGGCGCAGGAACAGCAAATGAGGCAGACAGATTCAATGAACGGACATGGGCTGCAGGGAAGACAGTGGCTGTGTCTCAATTCAGGGGCAGCATCCTTCGGACATTCAGAGGTTGACTTATATCTTATATCGTATTGTGACCAAGATGAACATATTTAGATCAGGCTGTGATCCATGTAAATTCTAGCTAAACGTTGGAATAAAGAGCTTAGTTTATGATTATCCTTATGATGATTATGTTTTTTTGCTGTATTAGGACTCTTGTCTGTTGACATAACACAGAACATCTTTTACATTTCATTGTGTTTTAGGGAGCAAACAAAGCGCTTCATCTGTGTGAGGTCAGAACAGCATTTGTTCACAGGGCGAAACATTCCTCGGCTGGATGGAAGTAAGGCAATAATATATAATAATAAATAATAAATGGCTATATAGCTATATCCTGATGTCAGTTTTTGCAAATCTTTGCATCCCTGTGTTAATGTGATCTTGTGTTGACCTTTTCTCTTGCTTCGAGGAGGAGGGAGCATGAAGGAGGACTAGAGGCTGCAGAGAGGATGGAGAGGCTCTTCTCTGCTCCAGAGGACAATCCATTATTTCTGTTATTTAAGTAATGTATGGGTTCTTCTTAAATTATTTGTTAATAATTGTTCATTTCATATCATTCATGAAATAAAATATTGTTATAATGTTACACGTTGTCTATTTCATTCAGTATTTACAACTTAAGTACAATTTATAACGGCAAACGGCATCAAGTGCTACTTTTTAGGGACAAGGGATTGAATGTTTTCTTTTATTATTAAGGTCTTAACATTTACAACTATCGACAAAATTACAGCATAAATAACTATTTACAGATTATTATTCACTATTAACAAAACAATTATTATTAAAAGCAGTATTAAAACAGTTACAGATGATGTACAGTAACATATATATACATATATACACACACACACATATATAATCATAATAAGGATAATCATAAACTTAGCTCTATATTCCAACGTTTAGCTAGACTTTACACGGATCACAGCCGGAACTAAACCTGTTCATCTTGGTCCATTTATGTACATGAAGTAAAACGAGTCTATGACATCTCCACAGTCACAATACGATATAAGATATAAGTAAACCTCTGAACGTCTAATGTTTGACAGTAAACAGCATCAAGCAGAGCATTACCAATTTATTTTAACTGATATTTTGAGGTTTTAAGGTCCCGTGAAGTTTAACATATCTGGCGTTTGACGCTCAAATGACTAAAAACCGGGTCTAAACCCAATACTTACATTTAAATGCAAGATCTGCGCCACTTGAGGTCGCCATTTTTTATTTATTTATTTCTTCTCTTTGGGCGCGCAATGAATCTTGGGCAATTTGTAGCCGCGAAGGATGGTAGAGGTGTGTCCTCCAGAAACCGGCAAAAGAAGGAGGCATTTGTGGGGAGCACACTTTGAATTGGGACAGGCTTCGCGGGGAGTAGTGACATAATTGCACTTCAAATACGCACTCCGAAGGATGCTGCCCCTGAATTTTAGACACAGCCATAGAGGGAAACAAAACTACGGACAGAGGGAGACAGATCAAAAACTCTTAAAGGACCAGAGACACAAGAGGGCATGGAAATCAAAAAATACAACACAAGACACAGAACCATAATAAAAGAACATAACACAAAGAACATGAATCCAGAGTCGTGACAAAAATCAAAAGTTGTCAAAAATAGCCAATTATAACCTGGAATATCGAATTTCACAACAAACCTAAATATCCCTGACGTCCCACCTTCAAACACAGCTTCATTTGGCCATCCATGAAGAAGCTACTTAACCTCCCACTTTTCTATAGGAATACATATTTCCTACGGGCACTGCACTAGTGAATGTAAAGAAACAATAGCAACACTCTGAAATTGCACAATTCAGAGTTAGCTTTTTATTTAATTAAAAAATCCAACCCCTGTTAAAGGTCCTTTTTTGTTATAATAGAAATGAAATAATGGAACAATAATGGGGAAAAAATAAGCTGGGAGGCACTGCTGCTGTATTGAATATGATGTCATATTGAATATTTTCCTGGGTATTGGTATCATGTTTGAAATTTTAGTATTGTGACAATCCTACAACTCCGTGAAGACACATGGCCACGACAAACACCAAAACAGCCAGTAACAACTACAGTGCAGGAGAATATGTGTATGTGTATTTGTAAATTGAAGAGAGAAATTAAAATTATTTTCATTTCATAATCTGTTGTGTTACATTCAATATGACCACTTTTGGAGAATCATCAAAACGTATCAGGGAGGGGGTACTCATGGTAGACAAAAAGTTTGGGAACCACTGGTTAGATCTATAATGTAAAGTCAGGAACACTGTTGTTTTTAATTTACAGTGGAAAGGCTAGGGGCCCTGTTCCCTCAGTTGGGCTTGAGTGAGGACAGGCTGAGAGAGGAACTCACTCAGTGCGTTTACATGACACTTAAGAAAACCGAATTACTGGCTTAGGCCGACTATGATCGGATCTTTAAGATGCATGTATACACCTTAGTCTGACTAAAATTGGACCAGATCTAGAATCATAGTTGAATTAAAGCAACCAGATTATTCGATTGATAGTCGCATTACTCTTGCCTGTATACATTCCAGCGGATCGGATCGGATTTTGCATTCAGTGCAGGCGCGAGATTTTCCCCCCGGGGTCTTGAGCCGGAAGTAGACGGACGGCGGCGTCTGTCCTCCGAAATCACCGCAAGCAAGAGCACCATTGTGCATCTAGTTTGTGTAATCATCATGTACACCATATACGAAGTGTACAAAGACGTAGTTTCGTCTCGCTCTTCGTACACCATCTTTCTTGAATGCCGAGGTAGCTGGTGATGTAAAGAGGTCAGCCAGAGGTGTTTCTGTTACCACGACTGTTACACCGACTAAGCACTGACTGAATACCAGGTGACAGACAGACGGGAACTCCCCCAGATTGACAGATTCTGGGGCCTTGTAGGAAAGGATGCAAGGTTCATTGAGCTGGCAAAACTAATGAAGGGTTTACTGTGCATTCCACATAGCAATGCCAGTTCTGTGAGAGTGTTCAGTATGGTGAGAAAAATTGTCACAGAAAACAGGATGGCACTGGAAAACAGAACTGCCAGTGCTTTACTTTCATGTAAAATTAACCACACCGGTCTAACACCTAAATATACTCCCTCTCAAAAAGTTCTAAAATGTGCAAAGGCTGCTACATACATTTACAACAAGTCCTTAAATGCCAGTGAGCAATTAAGTATGAGCAATTAATCTGACGATGGTATAGAGTATGCAGTTGATTGTTATTCTACCTGTATCTGAGTATGGTATTGAGTATTAGTGAAGCTGATAAGTGAAAAAAATACTTCAGATTGTGATACAAACATGAAAATTGTCACAAGTGCTCACTATAACCCACTCTTTTGAAAAGATTGGGTCCACGCAAAATTTCAAGATGGCCAGCAATTGCACCGATTTTAGACCATTTTAGACACTTTCAGTGCCCAATCTTTTATGATATGTGGTCATGATGTTGACACTGACATTATAAACTAAAAAATAAATAAATAATAAATAATGATATAAACAAATATTCCAGAGGCTACTTACACCTCACATTTGCAGCTGCATAAAGCTGTACATGCCAGCCCAAGCCTGTAGCATTTGTATCTGCCATGGCAAGCAGACTTGCAGCCACATTTAGTGAGTTGTTCACAACTCTTTGCAATGGGAGAGATGGCTGTCCAGAAGACTTTCCATTCCTCACCAACCTTTTCCCAACCCTAGTCAGCAGGACTCTCTGCTTCTGGCTGGCGCAGAATTGCCTGAGTCAACATACCTGCCTGATATGTTGAGCGTTTGGTGTGTTGGAGCAGAGATGCTCTGGTTGGGGGGATAGCTTCATAAGGTCTCTGTTTTCTGGCAAATAGGTCAAGTCTGGCCTCATCTACACTGTCTAGAGTACTTGACTTGTCATATATGAGTACCACAAACCTCTCCAGAATGTCAGGATGTCATGTCATGTCAGCATCCTCGAGTGTTGCTGGGTACTTGCTCAGTATAGAACAGACTGAGGTGGCTTCAGGAAATATGTTCCATGTTTGCCAGGCTGTTTTCCCTCATTTGTTTCTGAAGGCTGAGACAAAATCACAACCTGTAAAAGCATGGAAGAATAGCATGCCTTAAGCCATTTCTGCACCAACATTGTTGTACAGGTTGTGAATACCTATCCACCGAAAAGCTCTGACCTTGGCCAAATGCGAGCCAAAGCTTCTCCAGACCTATACCATGCAGAATTACGAACATACTTAGGCCAATTACAAGGACATCTGTGTCATTGGCTTTGACCACGATAGATTTGCTCCCCTGTGATGCAGCGTAACTGGCATGGACAAAGATGCGGCTGTCTGCCTCCTCGTGAGAACAGTTGTTTAGTTCAAACAGACTCACTTTGTGACTGCTGAGCGCTTTGGTTCCTTAGGTCACAATAACCAAATTTGGCACAGACATCTCAGTAATCTTGTCTGCCAGGAAGTCAAACAGCTCTGACTTGTTGCTGTTGTGTCGGAGGAATTTGTGCCAGTTTGAAGAAGTGGAGTTAGAATGAAGTTAGACCTTTGTATTTCTTGTCTTCCTGGCAAAGACAACTTTTGCTCCAGTCAGGCTTCCTTCTGCTTGTGATTGTACCTGCCATTATGAGTTCTTAAATAAAGCCAAGGGGCTATCCTTTTACCACCTTAGTCTGATACGCACATTGATGTATGCGATACAACTACGTTCGATCACCCTACACCTAGCCCGATCATTCATCCAGTGCCATTTGAGTCCCATGTGATCTGTAAACCATCCAGGTAAGTACATGAAAAAGCCATGTATAGCCCCACTGACCCTTGGCTCAGCTCTCCCATGCTGGCACACCCTGTCAATTCAGGTGCAGCTGTCTAACAAATCTACCAATTACTTCCTAAGCGCTAATTGATATGGGGCTATTAGACAGCATTTGGGACACTAAACTAAACTACACTACAACTAATACTAGTCTACCATTTTGGAGTTAGTAAAGCTAGGTACAGCATTAGTAAAGCAAGATTAGCTGACACTGAACCCCATGCTGAGTTAAACAGCAGTGAAGTCACCAATGTGCCCTGATTGTGCGCTGACATTCTCTCTTTTAAACTAAAACTAACTAAAATGCCATCACCTAAATTGAACTTAGACATGCAAAACTGAACTTAGACATACAGATTTATAGTAAAAATATTTGTAGTGATGGTGTGGTGTGATAAAAGAACATTTTTTCTATGCTGAACATATTTTTGGACAATATAATTTCATGATTTTGGCTGCCATATTGGATGCCATCTTTGTTTTTACATGCCATATGACCTCTTTAACAGAAATACATCATACTTGTGCATATGTACTCTACTTAAGGTATGTTAAACAAAAAAATGTGATCAAAAGATTGCCGAAGGCAAACACACCCTTTGCTAAAAACTTCACAGGTGGCCATCTTGAAAAAACAGCTGCCATTTTGAATTTTTGAGTGGACACCCAGGATTTTCTTTTAGTTAGGCTATGGAGAAGGTATGTACCAAATTTCATTATTGTATCACTAAGTGAAGTATGCTAGTGAAAAAATGAACTTATCAGCTCCACTATATGCAGGTGAGTGTTATTCTACCTGTAGTTAACTTATAGTATTGAGTATGCAGCTGAGTGTTGTTCTACCTGTAGTTAACTTATGGTATTGCGTATGCAGCTGAGTGTTGTTCTACCTGTTGTTAACTTATGGTATTGAGTATGCAGCTGAGTGTTGTTCCACCTGTAATTAACTTATGGTATTGAATATGCAACTGAGTGTTGTTCTACCCATAGCTAAATATGGTATTGAGTATGCAACTGAGTGTGGTTCTACCTGTAGCTGAGTATTGTATTGAGAATGCAAGTGAGTGTTATTCTACCTGTAGTTAACTTATGGTATTGAGTATGCAGCTGAGTGCTGTTCTACCTGTTGTTAACTTATAGTATTGAGTATGCAGCTGAGTGCTGTTCTACCTGTAGCTGAGTATTGTATTGTGTATGCCACTGAGTATTGTTCCACCTGTAGCTGAGCAGTGTATTGAGAGTATGCAGGTAAGTGTTATTCTACCTGTAGCTGAGTATTGAATTGACTATGCAACTGAGTGTTATTCTACCTGTAGTTGAGTATTGTATTGAATATGCAACTGAGTGTTGTTCTACCCATAGCTAAATATGGTATTGAGTATGCAACTGAGTGTGGTTCTACCTGTAGCTGAGCATTGTATTGAGAATGCAACTGAGTGTTATTCTACCTGTAGTTAACTTATGGTATTGAGTATGCAGCTGAGTGCTGTTCTACCTGTAGCTGAGTATTGTATTGATTATACAACTGAGTGTTATTGTACCTGTAGCTGAGTATTGTATTGAGAGTATGCAGCTGAGTGCTATTCTACCTGTAACTGAGTATTGTATTGTGTATGCCACTGAGTGTTGTTCCACCTGTAGCTGAGTATTGTATTGAGAGTATGCAGCTGAGTGCTATTCTACCTGTAGCTGAGTATTGTATTGAAAGTATGAAGCTGAGAGTTATTCTACCTGTAGCTGAGTATTGTATTGAGAGTATGCAGCTGAGTGCAATTCTACCTGTAACTGAGTATTGTATTGTGTATGCCACTGAGTGTTGTTCCACCTGTAGCTGAGTATTGTATTGAGAGTATGCAGCTGAGTGCTATTCTACCTGTAGCTGAGTATTGTATTGAAAGTATGAAGCTGAGAGTTATTCTACCTGTAGCTGAGTATTGTATTGAGAGTATGCAGCTGAGTGCAATTCTACCTGTAACTGAGTATTGTATTGTGTATGCCACTGAGTGTTGTTCCACCTGTAGCTGAGTATTGTATTGAGAGTATGCAGCTGAGTGCTATTCTACCTGTAGCTGAGTATTGTATTGAAAGTATGAAGCTGAGAGTTATTCTACCTGTAGCTGAGTATTGTATTGAGAGTATGCAGCTGAGTGCAATTCTACCTGTAACTGAGTATTGTATTGTGTATGCCACTGAGTGTTGTTCCACCTGTAGCTGAGTATTGTATTGAGAGTATGCAGCTGAGTGCTATTCTACCTGTAGCTGAGTATTGTATTGAAAGTATGAAGCTGAGAGTTATTCTACCTGTAGCTGAGTATTGTATTGATTATGCAACTGAGTGTTATTCTACTTGTAGCTGAGTATTGTGTTGAGAGTATGCAGCTAAGTGCAATTCTACCTGTAACTGAGTATGGCATTGTGTATGCCACTGAGTGTTGTTCCACCTGTAGCTTGAGAGTATGCAGCTGAGTGCTATTCTACCTGTAGCTGAGTATTGTATTGAGAGTATGCAGCTGAGTGCTATCCTACCTGTAGCTGAGTATTGTATTGAGAGTATGAAGCTGAGAGTTATTCTACCTGTAGCTGAGTATTGTATTGAGAGTATGCAGCTGAGTGTTAATCTACCTGTAACTGAGTATTGTATTGACTATGCAACTGAGTGTTATTCTACCTGTAGTTAACATATGGTTTTGAGTATGCAGCTGAGTGGTGATCTACCTGTAGCTGAGTATGGTATTGAGGATGCAGCTGAGTGTTACTCTACCTGTAGTTAACTTATAGTATTGAGTATGCAGCTGAGCGCTGTTCTACCTGTAGCTGAGTATTGTATTGTGTATGCCACTGAGTATTGTTCCACCTGTAGCTGAGCAGTGTATTGAGAGTATGCAGGTAAGTGTTATTCTACCTGTAGCTGAGTATTGAATTGACTATGCAACTGAGTGTTATTCTACCTGTAGTTGAGTATTGTATTGAATATGCAACTGAGTGTTGTTCTACCCATAGCTAAATATGGTATTGAGTATGCAACTGAGTGTGGTTCTACCTGTAGCTGAGCATTGTATTGAGAATGCAACTGAGTGTTATTCTACCTGTAGTTAACTTATGGTATTGAGTATGCAGCTGAGTGCTGTTCTACCTGTAGCTGAGTATTGTATTGATTATGCAACTGAGTGTTATTGTACCTGTAGCTGAGTATTGTATTGAGAGTATGCAGCTGAGTGCAATTCTACCTGTAACTGAGTATTGTATTGTGTATGCCACTGAGTGTTGTTCCACCTGTAGCTGAGTATTGTATTGAGAGTATGCAGCTGAGTGCTATTCTACCTGTAGCTGAGTATTGTATTGAAAGTATGAAGCTGAGAGTTATTCTACCTGTAGCTGAGTATTGTATTGAGAGTATGCAGCTGAGTGCAATTCTACCTGTAACTGAGTATTGTATTGTGTATGCCACTGAGTGTTGTTCCACCTGTAGCTGAGTATTGTATTGAGAGTATGCAGCTGAGTGCTATTCTACCTGTAGCTGAGTATTGTATTGAAAACATGAAGCTGAGAGTTATTCTACCTGTAGCTGAGTATTGTATTGAGAGTATGCAGCTGAGTGGTGATCTACCTGTAACTGAGTATTGTATTGACTATGCAACTGAGTGTTGTTCTACCTGTAGCTGAGTATTGTATTGTGTATGCCACTGAGTGTTATTCCACCTGTAGCTGAGTAGTGTATTGAGAGTATGCAGGTAAGTGTTATTCTACCTGTAGCTGAGTATTGAATTGACTATGCAACTGAGTATTGTATTGAGAGTATGCAGCTCAGTGTTAATCTGCCTGTAACTGAGTATTGTATTGACTATGCAACTGAGTGTTATTCTACCTGTAGTTAACATATGGTTTTCAGTATGCAGCTGAGTGCTGTTCTACCTGTAGCTGAGTATTGTATGGAGAGTATGCAGCTGAGTGTTTTTAGGGCCCGAGCAGGTCACAGACCTGTGAGGTCCCTATTGTAATTGAAAGAGAAAGAATTATTCTTCTGCGGTTTAACTGCTGTTTTGGAAGCCTTAACATATCCCAAAACTTGGAATGTACGTCACATCCGGTGAAAAATTCGCTAATTTCATGTCATTGGGCGTGGGCGTGACCTGCAGGCTCTGTAGCGCCCCCTAATGTTGTTGCCTGCCTTCCACGTGCACAGGGATGCACAAAATTCGTTATGTAGACAAGCAACAAGTTTGGGGGAGCAATACTGTCACTCCAACACGAAGTCAGCCATATTGATGTGTGGTGGCAAATTTGACAAATTCATACCTACTTTGAAAACTATCTTGTCCTAGAGCTTAAACACCACAGTCTTCACATTAACTCAATTATCATCTTCATGCCTTGAAGAACAAAAGTTAAGGAAATCTTTCGGCTACGTCATACTCTAGTGGGCGGGACTGTGGAAACCATTTTTTTCCCTCGCCATCAAGCATCAAGGCTTTTTATCTTCAACATACAATTTCCTATCCACACCAAACTGCTCGTAAGTGTGAAGCCTGTCTCCATGAGCACATCTCAGCATCAAGACTAGGTTTTTTAAATGACTTTTGCCATTTTGAAATAATGCCGTACATCATACTTTCACATCTTCCTCCTACAGATTGGACACCACAGACTTCACAGTCAGTTAATATACTCCTCAGACCATGCCAATGACACGCTAGGAAAATCTTTATCCTACGTCATACCTGCTGGACATGGCGGTGCCCGCCATTACAGTCCTTCGTCATGAAGCATCAAGTCCTCCTAACTTCTTCATCTTTCCTATCTTGGCCAAATCTCTCAGGTGTGTAGAGGGAGTCGCCCTGAATAGGTGTGTGTTGTCACTGGGCGTGGTCGTCACCTGCGGGCTCTGTAGCGCCCCCTATTGTGATGCCCTGCCTCCTACTTGCACATACATGAACGAAAATCGGTGGGCACATTCATCATGGGCAGGCGCACAAAGAACCCATTTGGACCCATACTCTCAGTCCAACAGGAAGTCCACCATATTGATGTGTGGCAGCTTTTTTGACAAATTCACGCCTGCTTTGAAAACTATCTTGTCCTAGAGCTTAAATACCACAGTCTTCACATTCACTAAACATCATCTTCATGCCTCGAAGAGCTGAAGTTATGGAAATCTTTCGGCTGTGTCATACCTGGTTGGTGTGACGGCGACCGCCATTTTTTCCTGTGTAAAACCTGTGTCATATCCATAGCACCACCCACTGGACACAGGAAGTCAGACAAACATCGTCTGATTGGTATGACCTTTACTGCTTCTTTTCTCCACATCGTGACATGCAAATTACAGGTGAGCGCGCAGTCCGACTGCGCCACAGCCCGACGTGCACGTCCTGCGAGGGCCTGTTCATCGCTGCTTGCAGCTTTAATTCTAACTGTAACTGAGTATTGTATTGAGTATGCAACTGAGTTTTATTCTACCTGTAACTGAGTATTGTATTGCGTATGCAGCTGAGTGATATTTTACCTGTTATTTTAAGAGGATAATTCCAGGGGGGGACAAGGAATAAGTTGTAGCCTGTCTTTTATACAGCAACTTTTACCACAATTTGACACTTTAATCTCTCTATTTCTCCAACAGGCAGGCAGAAGACCTTTCTTAGCACTGGCTGAGTCCACTTGCACATGTCTAGATTTAAAATAAAATGACTGAAATCAAGTTAACATGTATGCATGCAGTGAATAAACTAATTATCAGGCAAACATAGCAACACAGTAGATAAATATATATTTTTGAGAAATTGTTTGGCAATGGGATTTTTTCGCCCCGCATGTGTACGTAGGGACTAAAATACAGGGAAAAAACGCTAGTGGGAACCTTTAGGCTTGGCTGAACTTGAGGAATTACTAAATAAGATTTCTTCCCCTCTCATTTGGGTAGGTGACCCTTGGTGAGGAAGTCAGATAAGGGATGGGAATGGTGCTGTGGTTGAAGAATTGATAGATAACTATAGGTTAGTAGTTATGAATGATAGAAGGCCAACACAATTTGACATAAATACTCTTAAAATGTCCTGTCTTGATTTAACTATTGCATCTCCAACCGTAGCACGAGTAGGTTAGTGGGATGTACTGGGGAACCATTCAATGGGTAGTAAGTCAGTTTGGAAGATCCTTAATAGAGGTCCAGGGGAATTTAGGTAAAAGGTTTGATTTTTCTCGGGCAGAATGGGGTAAGTTTGAGGTAGAATTTGGGAAAAGTTTAGGAGAAATCAATTGTGAAGGTTCTATTGATGAGTTTAATGATTCCATCCATCCATCATCTGTACATTATATGTACGCCGCTTAATCCTCTGTAGGGTCGCGGGGGGGCTGGAGCCTATCCCAGCTGACTTAGGGCGAAGGCAGGGGACACCCTGGACAGGTCGCCAGTCTATCACAGGGCTACACATAGAGACAAACAACCAGGCACACTCTCATTCACACCTACGGACAATTTAGAATAATCAATTAACCTCAGTATGTTTTTGGACTGTGGGAGGAAGCCGGAGTACCCGGTGAAAACCCACGCATGCACAGGGAGAACATGCAAACTCCACACAGAGGGATCCCAGACGTCCCGACCGGGACGTGAACCGGGGATCTTCTAGCTGTGAGGCAGCAGTGCTAACCACTGGGCCACTGTGCAGCCCCAGTTTAATGATTCCTTAAGTAAAATTATTTTTGATGTGGCTTTAAGGTCAGTTCCATGTAGGGAGGTCCCAAAGGCTCGAGTAATTGTTCCGTGATGGAATAGTGATTGTGATAAGGCGGTGAAAGAGAGAAAACAAGCTTTTAAGCATTTGCGCAGTAACCCTAGGAACTTGCATGTTCTTTTTCATCAGGTGCAAAAGGCTCTGGATCAGGTTGCTCAGTGGGCTAATGATTGGGGCTTTAGAATTTCATCTTCTAAAAGTAAATGTATGATTTTTTGGGAATACGAGGTAAATTCCTGCCTGAATATTTTGTTGTATGACTGTCCAGTGGAAAGAGTTAAAGAGTTTAAGTTTCTTGGTTTATGGATGGATGAAAGACTACCATGGAAAAGCCATATAGAGAAAGTTGTATGTAAGTGTGAAAAGGTGAAAAGGTCCTTTGATGTCTGGCTGGGAGTGACTGGGGTGCTGATGATTAGATCTATTCTGGATTATAGTTGTGTGGTTTTTGGTTCAGCTGCCAAACTTGTGATATGTAAACTGGACCGGGTTCAGGCTAAGGCCTTGAGAGTCTGTAATGGTGCCTTTAGGACTACTCCTATTCCTGCTTTACTTTTTGAAATGAGAGAATTACCACTGGAAATCAGGAGGAAAAAGATAGGGCTCCATTACTGGGCTGAGTTGCTCAAGTTATAGTTCTGCCTCAAGGTGTCTGCTAGAAAGTTCCTGGGAGCAAAATAAGCAAAATTTTTTACATTGTATAAAACAGTTGGCGGGGGATTTTGGAGTAGAATGTCAGAGAATGGCTGGGCATGTGTGGTCTCTTGTTGTTCTGCCTTGGTTTCTTCCTGAACCTGAGGTTTTGCTGTCTCTCCTCAAAGAAGGGAGAAATTGTCAGTGTAGAGATGTGAGAATGATCCTTAATCAGTTTGAAGGATTCATTAAAATTTTTACTGTTGGATCAAAGGATCCTGTCTCGGGGAAAACTGGGGCTGGGGTTTTTGTTGCAGATGAGAATCTTCAATTCAGCATTCGCTTATCAGACAATTTATCTGTATTTTCAGCTGAACTGTTGGCAATTTTAACAGCTTTGGAGTGGACAGGGCAAAATAAGCCTCAGAACAATGTTATTTGTTCAGATTCTGCTGCCGCTTTGGTGGCTCTAGAAGTAGGCTCCTCTACTGCCTGCCCAGATCTGGTAATGGAGATTCTGGGTTGTCTCTTAAGAATTGAGAAACTAGGATGCCATGTGTGTTTTATGTGGGTGCCTGGACACTTCGGGGTAGAGGGAAATGAAGTTGCCGACAAGTTGGGTAGAGAGTCATTGTCTAAAGAAAATATAGATTTGAATGTCATGATGAGTAAGAGTGAATGTGTGAATCTGTAATGAAAAACTTGAGTTGCAGTGGCAGAATGAGTGGAACCAGGAGTAGAGGGGAAGGCATTATTTTTGTTTGCAACCCTCAGTAAAGTGTAAAAAATGGAGAAGTATGTTTGGGCATGTTACGTGTGGCCAAGTTAGTGCCCTATGTGTGTGTGTGTGTGTGTGTGAGTGTGTGTGTGCGTGTGTGTGTGTGTGTGTGTGTGTGTGTGTGTGTGTGTGTGTGTGTGTCCTCTGTCTCCGCCCTGCTCCGCCTTCCTGAGCTCAGGTGAGGGCAATCACCTGAGCAGGTAAAAGGAGGCAGTATCAGGGCTCTCTCTCTCATTTTGCTGTTTTCTACTTTGTTGTTGATTTGAGTTTGGGTTCAGTTCCCTGGCCTGTTAGAGTGCCAGAGCTTTGTTGTTTTAATTTGGGTTTGAGTTCCTGGTAGTTCTGTTTTTGTATCTTTTTGTTTTCTTTCCTTAAGTAGGTTTAGTAGTTTTGATTAGGCAGCTTTAGTTGGGAGGATTCCCCAGATGCGACGGTCATGGCTGGTCTGGGGTCTTCTCTCTCTTTTTTTTCAGTTTGGCCAGGAACTCTTGCCCTTTTTCTTTTGTTAAATAAAAACCTTTAAACTTGACTGTGTTGAGTCGGCGTCCTTTATATGTTACTGGCCTCTTTTTGTCCGAGTCTTTGGTTGTGTTCAGTTTGGGGCCGTAACAGGGCGGAAGGATGAAGTTGTTTTAACGAGGCTAAGGCTGGGGCATTGCTGTCTAGCAAGTTGCTTAAAAGTCATAGGTAAGCATGAGAATGGGTTGTGTGGGTGTGGAGAATTGGAGACGGTGGTGCATGTACTTTTTTCTTGTAACCTACTGTATATTCCAGTCAGAGACGACGTGTTTATAGACCTGTGTGATCTGGGTCTGTGTGCAATTTCCTTACAAGGTGTCTTTGCATTAGGGGAAAAAATCAAGTCATTTGGGAGGGCAGTATTACAGGGGCAATTCTAGGGTCACAGCTTTAGGGGTGCTGAGCACCCAATGAGTCCAACTGCCACCATCCACCCTTTTTTCTCACAAAACAAAAAATATGTCTATTGAAAAATAACTATCATTTTAACATTGGTTCAGCTAACTTCAAAACCCATTTCTTTTCTTTTTTACTTTAGCTTAACACTTTTCCATAGGTATGATTGGAAAAGGGCAAAATAGAATGAAAACATTTTTGAGAAAGATTGTTTTGTAGCAGTGGTTCTCTGAGCTGCTTACCTTCAACACTAGCGGGGTCCGGGGTGAACATTTTGAAAAATAACCCTTAAAATGGTGACTACTGGTGAGATTTTTAAGGGAAAAAAAAAAAATCATTTTCAGAATTTAAGAATCAGAATCTAAAACATGAGACAAAATAGTGTAGAATTTGACATTGCTGCTTAAAAATATGTTAACCTCTTGAGCATTATAGAACTTTTTTACCATTATTTTGTTATCATAATTTCTGCATATTAATATTCATATAGAGAGCTGTGTCTCATTCGTCAAGTTTGCTAATACAATCTGCTGTTGGTTTGGAGTCACTGGGTTACATGACATGGAAGTAATTGCAATTGTTTTATATTAATATATGTATGCAAAATAATTTAATGACGGTCCCTAAATCGGTCTCCAGTGATTCAGCGAGTAATGATGATACTAATCGATTTCAAGATAACTTAGAGTGTAGTGCTTTCACTGTGTGCAACTTAAATTTGCCATTTGCTCGCGATATTGAACCTACAATAATCATGTTGTCGCACTGGATGACGGTCGGGCTGCGGAGCAGTGCAGGTACAGAGGAGAAGTAGCGCGTGAGAAAAGGACGATGCCATTTGCTAAGCGGGGTTGTTTTCATTTTCGTCCTTCATATATACATTTTAAACCACCAACTACGGAGTATGCTTTGGACATAATTTAACCTTGTCAAAGACGAACACAAACACGTTTTAGAATAACATCATTTCTTACTCCAAGTTTTAGGGGTGCTGAGCCTCGTGCTAGCCTCGCCCATGCAGTATTAACATTTTTGCACTCTGCTGGATTATATGAGAAAATGTTGTTAAGTAGTTCTGGTTATGATCGGTGGAGGGCAGCATTACGCTGGATAGCGTACAGCCTGCTGGAATTCCAGAAGAAGAAGAAGAAGAAGAAGAAGAAGAAGAAGAAGAAGAAGAAGAAGAAGAAGAAGAAGAAGAAGAAGAAGAAGAAGAAGAAGAAGGCGGCGCAAGTGGGGGAAAGCGAATGACGCTTCATAGTTGAAGCCGGTTTGTTCACGTGACTTTTGTGTCACATGACAACGCCCTGTTGTAGCTGCAGTGCTAACGCCAACAAAATGGCAGCGTTCTTACAGTGGAGGAAATTTGTCTTCTTTGATAAAGACACGGTAAAGGATCCGGTGGATACTGGGAAAAACTTCGCTCTCCCGAGCGGCATATCGGCCTGTGACTCTGGTCGGGGTCATATTGTACTGGGAGATATCCTTTAATAGTACTATGCTAATTAGCTAGCTGAGCTAATGTTATTCCAGGTTACTGACAGGCGATGCTAGCCCCAACTCAGCAAATGTGACAGTAAACCTAGGTATTCAGGAGACAGGAGACCCGTAATAACTTTATCTTAACAACTTTTGTAATAACTTTAACAGTTAATCCAAACAGTGAGTTGAAGACTGAACGGTAGCTTCGGGCTATGTTTTGGTTTCTGGTTTTGGAAACAGCGTCACTCCAAACTGAAAACATTCTATCAATTAAGTGTGGACTGAGAGCAGTTACTTAACGTTTGACTTGGTGTGTGGTTAGGAGCTACTTTTCATTTCGTATATCTATAGACTGATCATGACAAAGTAAGTTAACTCGAAAATCCGCTAAATTGCCTCTATGGTATCGTTAACTCTTTTCGGACTCCTTCCAGCTCAAGGCAGGCGATCGAACTGCGTGATCAAGGTTACATGTGGACATTTGATTGAAATGATTCGCTGCTTTTTGGGTCGTCCTTATGTTGATTTTTCCAGTGAGTGTCAGTATTACTTCATGCTAAGCAAGCATACACTAGGTGAATTATTCGCAGACAGACTTAATTAAAGGAGCAGTTCACCCTTAAATGAAAATTCAGTTATTATCTACTCAACCCCCTGGAAAATCAAGTGAGGTTTCGTAGTCCAAAAAACATTTCTCTAGCTTCACAGTGAAACGAAATTGCAGCTTTCTCCAAAACAACTGGAGACATATTTTTTTTTTAAATGTAAACAAACAAACAAAAAACCTAGTCATAAAATGGCTCCATACAGCTTGCATAATCCAAGTGCCCCTAGATCCCAAATTGATTTGAATAAGACAATATTTACACCCTCAACCACGCATGTGCACACACATAATATTTAGTTTACTGTGACTTTGCTGTTGTAAACATTGCTGTTCCTACTAACATTCACAGTAGCAGTCAGTCATTTTTTGGTTTTGTCACATTTTTAGATGTGTAGCATGTATTTCTAGATTGCACTTGCCCGCCAATAAATAGCCCAATAATGAACCAGTATTTCATTGCTTTTTACGAATTGCAGATGAATCAGTATTTAGTATACTAAAAAACGGTGTTAATGATATCTTTTTATATCTATTTGGTATTTCAGGGCTTCTGGAGACAATGATTACACAGCACAAGCTGTTTTGAGCCATTTCATATTTTAAAAAATCTGTTGTGTTTTCTATTTTAAAACCAATCCCCAGATGCTTCAGTTGTTAATGAGAATGACTGCAGCTGTTTTCCTGTCAAGCAAAAGACATGTTTTATGGACTATGAAAATCCAACCTACTCTCCATCAGCATAGTGATGAGTACACAATTCAGACAGTTTTGGGTGAACATGCATGCACAGCTTTTGTTTAGTGCAAGCGCAGAAGCTGAAAGCATTTATACAACACTGCCTTACTGAAATACTATTATATAATTGAAAAGATTGGTTAGAATTGACTGCAATGTGCTTTGCTGACTAGAATTTGTTAAAATGGTTAAATGTCCAGTGAATGAGAGTTTGGCTTTTATTCACATATCTCAAACTACTACAGGGATAACCACTCTAGAACTGGCATACTTTCCCTGCTTACTCCATCTCTTACAACGATGGTATATAGTTCTTAACTTCCAGAATTTTACATATGGATGGCAGGATCTGGCTTTTGACACGCTCCCTGCAGTTGACATCTTTTCAGGCTTACAAATTGCGCGTAACCCACCTTTTCCAGCTGAAGCAGCACAGCATCCTTGTGTCAGTGGGGCAGGACGAACATGGAATAAATCCTCTAGTAAGTTTGCAGCACTTTCGAAAAAACCCAAATAATCACAACTGTGTACGAGATTTTTATTCAACCATAACTATTTTCAGGTAAAGGTCTGGAACCTCGACAAAAGGGACAGTGGGAATCCTCTCTGCACTAGGATTTTCCCAGCCATTCCTGGCAACAAACCAACTGAAGTGTCTTGCCTCTGTGTACATGAAAACCTCAACTTCATGGCCATTGGTAAGACTCAGAAAAAGAGCTCATTTTCTGTCCATCAACTACCATAGACTTTTCTCTTCTGAGTTTATAATAGATGCTCTGTTTCCTGACAGGCTTCACAGATGGCAGTGTGGTTTTGACGAAAGGGGACATCACCAGAGATCGTCACAGTAAAACTCTGACCTTGCACGAGGGAGCCAGCCCTGTCACTGGCCTCGCATTCCGCCAAGTGGCAAAGGTCACACATCTGTTTGTTGCCACTCTGGAGAAAGTCCATGTAAGTATGGTCACTCCCACAATATTTGGGCATGTGCAGAAGATAAACCCTATAAACTTCAGGAGCCTTACTTTAATTTTAACCATCCGTACTTAGTTTATCCAGCAAATTTTAAAGATGATAGCATTTTCTTAGCATTTTCTGAGGCTTTTTGCCTCAGTACCAGCACCAGCCATTTCCAGAGGTATTTATATACATCTGTTTCTCATAAGTGCTATATCACAGGAATGTCTAATGCAGGGGTCTCAAACTCAAATGAGCTAAGGAGCACAGCTGGTATTGTTGTCTGGTAGGAGTGCCAATTCAGTGTTCTGGTTCTACAAGAAAGTGCAATATTTTTGAAAATCAGAAATCACAGTTGAAACCCCAAGTATAGCTTCAAGATGGGCATCAGTCAGCCTGGACCTGTACTTGCATTTATTAATGCTCAGAGAATAGTTTCTCATACAGATATGTGCTTCCGAAAAGGCACATTGTCCAAATCTACATTTTGGACAGTTGGATAGAGGTAGAGTTCTTTCAGAAATTGTCTAGTCATGTCTGCTTTTCCTTGCGCCTCTCTAAATTTAGTTTTTATCTCACAAATTCTGCAATTTTTCTGTCACCTCAAATTTGTTGTTAATAACCCTGATGAAAATGGCTAGCTGTAAATTTCTGGTCTGGGCTGTGCTTTTATCATGTAGTACAGAGTATGCTATGATGTTTTGTGATGGAGAGATACATTTAAACAACCTCTTCTTTATTAGGCATAGAATATCAATGACTTGCAACATGCAGTCCTTCTGAAACGGCCGTACAATGAATGGCTTTCCCACTTTTGCGACTAATTCACCCACCACATAACTGTTTTTCACAGCTGATGAAAGATGTTACCATGGGACTCTATTGCGCCACTGGAATATTAAAAATCCAATCAGGGTACCAAACTCCGACAGGAAGTTGGCCATTTTGATTCAAAGTTCCCATTTCACCCTCATTTTGATCCATTTCCATTTCTCATACTTTAATGAACTTCCAGTTCACTCAGTATCATCCTCAGACCTCAAACATGAAAAGTTATCAAAAGCTTTTGCCTTCGTCAACATGGTAGGTGTCATGGTGTTAATGCTTCGCCATAAAGCATCAAGTCCTTATTACTTCAACATCCAATTTCCCATGTACACCAAATTCATCACACATGTATACGATGTTGCCCTGAATACCACCATGCATCAGTATTGTGTCATATCCATAGTGCCACCTACTGGACACAGGAGTTCAGACAAACATCCTATTTACATGACATTTATAGATTTTTTTTCCTCCTTATCAAACACCACAAGATGACATACAACTAAAAGTTGAGCACACCCTCTAATAGGATTGCCACCAATCAATAATCAAAACACAACTGACCAAAAATTTGTTTGAGGGATTTTTCACCTGTAGTCCATTTTTTTTAATGTAGATTGCGGAGAGTTCCTCTGACTTCAGCATATATTGTTTAATACTGGCAGGAGCAGGCCACCAAATCATAAAGGAACAACTTCTTCCTTCCTTCCTTAAATTCCTATCTGGACCAGACTTCACATGTTTGACAAAAGTCCAGCCCTGAATGCATAGGCCAGTATCCAGTCATAGTCACAGTGCCACATGTTGGACACAGGAAATTACATTTAACTTCCTGCACTGTCCAAAACACGGACAGTTAAGAGATGCGCACACAATAATCAGGCAATGGGGCCGGGTACGCGGCATGCCCTGACAACGTTCATCACTGATTGAAGCTTTAATTAGGGCCCGAGCAGGGAACCCCTGCGAGGACCCTATTGTTTTTCATGTGATTTTTTTTTTTTTTTTTTTTTTCTTCGGACGAAATGATCGCATTTTTGACTGCCTGAACATACCCAAAAACTCACCAAACTTGGAATATAAGTCACACCTGGCGAAAAATTTTATATTCTATTGTCGTCCTGAATTTCCACCACTAGGTGGCGCTGTTATTAAGCACAGCGCGTTTTGGCTAATAACTCCCATATACTTTGTCGCACATTCAAAAACCTTATATCCACGCGTTCAGTGAATTGGGCTGAGTCTCGTGGAATAGGCCAGGCCCATTTCCGCCTACCGTTTTTTTTCGCTACGTCGCAAAATGTCGAAAACCTACTTTTTTCGAACTCGTCCCAGGCGATTTCACCGATTTGCACGAAACTTGGCACACAGCATCTGTGGACCCTTCTGACAAAAAGTTATTAAAAGAATTTTGCTAGGCCAAACAATACTCAAGTTATTAAATAACAACTTCCTGCGGATTTCCTGC
>JARJLU010019912.1:8387-18858 GCA_030272975.1 Sparidentex hasta | reverse complement strand
CCACCAGATGATCCACCCACACCGACTCTGACTCCGTCCACACTGAAGGTGGAGGAGGGAACCTCAGTGAGTTTGAAGTGCTCTGCTCCAGCTCCCTGTCTGTCTCATCCTCCAGCTCTGACATGGACCTCCAGCCTGGGTCACATTCAGGACTCACTGCAGGAGAATCTGGACAGAACTAAAGTCCAGACCTCTGTTCTGACCTTCACTGCTTCTCGCCTTCATCATGGAAAGATAATCTCCTGTACTGCAGTCTACAACAAACAAGATGGCAGCTCTCAGTCAGTTAGCACAAGTTTGACAGCTGATGTTTCATGTGAGTTCATTTGTCTTCTTGTGAAATTCATCATACTTTTACACATTATAATTGATCTCTTATTTCTTAGCTTCTTAAACACTCAATTAGACAGTCTGTTGATACATGAGGTGATAAAGCTGCTCTGATCATGACTTTTGTGGCTGATCATCAATCAATAGTTGATAGAAGCAGTATTGGCCAATGATTGATCATCAATCAGAAGAATGCTTCTTTACCTTATTGTTACCTTTAGTTGTCAGTTATCAGTGGCATAATAAAAACACCATTAAATGTTGAGGAAATAATGAGATTTATTTTGCTCAATAAGACAATAATGTAAATATTTGAACACAAAACATTCTGTGTGTCAGTCTGAGATGTTTCAGTCTTTGTACCATGAAGCCACGACTCCACCAGCTGGTCACTGCTGGTATCTGGTCACATGTCTGAACACAGTTTGGTAAATTATGATGTTAAGTATCTGTAACTTTAAACTCAAAGTACTTGTACCTCCAACTGCACTCAGCTGAAATACTGTGTTGTCACTACACTCCACTTCACTGCACTTTAACACTTTAGATAGAAACTTTCAGCTCTAATGAGTGTTTCACTCTGCTGAGAGCTGTTAGCTCTGTTAGCTGTTATCTGTTATCTGTTAGCGCTGTTAGCTGTTAGCTCTGTTAGCTGTTAGCTCTGTTAGCTGTTGGCTCTCTTAGTCAAACACAGCAGGACTCTACTGCTCACTGGCTGCTAACAGCTAACAGCCAAATAGCTCTTTTTTTGCTGACTTCAATTTTGATTTGCTGTTCCCTCTTGGTTCGAAATGTTTTTAATTAAATCCTACCATGAAGTCCTTTGTGACTTATCGCACTACAGTATTTGAAACAAATAGTTGATGGCAACAATCAGTGGCTGATCAAACCCGAGCATCTTCTGTAATTCATCAACAGAAAAAGACACAATACATATTCAATACAGGAAAAAGAATTGTCAACAATCTTAAGTGATCAATCAAAAGGATTTGTTTTCAAAGGATATCTTTAAAAAACTGTATATTGAAAATTAGGTTTGAAGGGATCTTTGTAAACACTGACAGTATCATTATTCTATAACATTACATTGTGCAATCAACATTTATAAATTCAAGTAAAAAATAATTACAATTACAGATTCACCCAAAAACACCACAGTGTCAGTCAGTCCCTCTGGTCCAGTACCAGAGAACAGCAGAGTGACTCTGACATGCAGCAGTACTGCCAACCCTGCAGTAAGGAGCTACACCTGGTACAGAGCTGACGGAGGTCAGGAGGTTTTCATTGGGACTGGAAATGTTTTAGACATCACAGCTTCTGAAGTCAGCGCTTCTTTTTTCTGCAAGGCTGAAAACGATCTTGGAGCTGAACGATCCGACACCAGACAAATAGAAGTTCAATGTATGTATCACATTTCAAAATGATATGTCTATATACTCTGATGGATCTCACTGTTTGCAGTGAACTTATTTACAAATAATGGCAGAATTATCTAATGGTGGCTTTCCTAGTTATCTATCAAGAAGTAGTGACCAAAAGCAAATACTAGTTACCATCTTTTACTTATACACGTACTTGCCATCCGCGGTCACTAGTTACAAAGTTGTGTTATTGTGATATTACAACTTGAAGAAAGAAAAATGAAGAAAAATGTGAAATAATCTGCCCCTAATTTCATTAAAATGTAAAGTTAGACACATAAATAGGTATGGGGTGATATAAGATGTTATTGTAATGATTATTATTGTAATTACAATTACAGATTCACCCAAACACACCACAGTGTCAGTCAGTCCCTCTGGTCCAGTACCAGAAAACAGCATTGTGACTCTGACATGCAGCAGTACTGCCAACCCTGCAGTAAAGAACTACACCTGGTACAGAGCTGACGGAGGTCAGGAGACTGTCATGGGGACTGGACATGTTTTAAACATTAAATCTTCCAGAGACAGTGGTCCTTTTTTCTGTGTGGCAGAAAATGCTATTGGATCTGGACGGTCCAACATCAGTCAAATAGATGTTGACTGTAAGTATCACAAGTGGTCTTTGGTGTCTGATGGGAACTGCCACCTGGATCTTTCTCCCTTTGTCCACCGACTCCTGGTTACAAACTTTAACCAATTCCCTGTTGATCCTTTGACCGGTTTCTAAGTGACAAACTTCATTAATGGCACTGCATTTATTCTTATTATGTTTTATCATAATCTTTTCTTGTTTGTTTTTGTGTTTCTTTGTTATCAGTTCCTTTGTCTCATCTTGTGTCATGTGTTCACATTTGTCACTTGTACTGCACCTAAAAAAAAAGGGAAAAAAAGATCAAAAATGACTTTAGCTGACTCATGTCTGTCTTCTCTGTGTTCATCACAGTTGCTCCACAGATCCTGTCCTCATATGGCTGCATTCAAACTGCAGACCAGCTCAACTGTTCCTGTGAGACTGTGGGGAATCCTCCTCCTGCTCTACAGTGGTATTTGGATGGGTTACCTGTCAATCACTCTGACAGGTTTGCAATCAGCAGTGAGCCTCTAAACGTCTCAGGTCTGAGGAGCATCATCACTGTGAGTCAACCACAACAGAGAGATCTTTCCACTTTGCTCTGCCGCAGCTCCAACTCCCTGGGATCAACTACTCAGAGATTTTTGGTCTACAGCCTCGAGCCTAAAACATCTGCAAGACATCAAGGTCAGTTTTAAGTGTATTGATTTTTTATGTACTTGGTTATCTGACAGTTTCTTCAAATTCTGCCTTTATTTGCATAAATTCAACTCATTTATAAATGTATTCAGTTAATCACTACATGCACACTGAAGTATTTCCTTAGTTTTATATTCAAGCAGGTATGTGATTGGGGAACATAGAGAGCTAGTAGCTAGGAGAGGGGCACACACTGAAACCACATGCAGGTAGTACAAATGGACTGAGAGAGAGAGAGAGAGAGAGAGAGAGAGAGAGAGAGAGAGAGAGAGAGAGAGAGAGAGAGAGAGAGAGAGAGGGAGACCGTCGTTTCAGGGAGAACAAACTGGGAAGAGGGTGATTTGTAAATCAGTGGTTAAGATTAGGGTTATGTCAAGGTTGGGTTAAGAGGTTTGCCAAGTAGCAGTTAGTGTCTCCAGGAAATGAATGTAAGTCTATGTAATGTCCTCAAAAGTGTCAGCATGTGATATGCGTGTGTGTGTTTGTATTCTTGTAAATATCTGCTGACTGTTTGAGGTGTTAAAACAGCCCATTTCCTGCTAACCTTTCTAATGTGCACATTTAGCACATCACTTTTAAAATGACTAAGACGAAATTTGATAAGAATGACCATCGATCAATATGTGAATTAATTCAACCACATGATAAATGAATAAAACAGGTATATATAAGTAAGTAGCGATAAAACACCTTTTTGTGTGTGTGATATTACCTGAAGTACCACTCTTCAGGCTGACTTCCTTATATAGTACTATGTTCAAACGTTTACCAGAAGAATTGTCTCCTGTCTGAGTGACGTCTTTATACTTAATCTTGCATTGTCTCCTGTATGTTTCAGACTTCGTGATGTTGCTAGTGTTCATCACCATAATTGTGGCACTATTTCTAATAATATGTGCTCTGCTGTTGGTCATCAGGTAGGGTAACACCTTGAGACAAAAACGTTGCTTGGACACTTTCCCTTTTTTTGTAAATTTAATGTCTGTGAGTGCAAATACTGACACCCATGCCAGGGATGCAAGTACACGTATGGTGACTTTAAATACATTCAGACATTGTACTGTCAGGAGATTTTATCTTTATCTTTCCCATACTTTTATCAGTCTGGTTACTTAAAGGGATAGTTCGTGTTTTTTGAAGTGGGGTTGTATAAAGTACAGGGTTATCTGCTAACAAGGTTTCACAGTTGATGGGAACAGATCCACTATAGATATGTACTTTATATGACCCCACTTCAAAAAACACGAACTATCCCTTTAATAATGCTAGTTTTTAAAAGAGTAAATTCAGAGTGGGATTAGTGCTGATTCTTACTGTAAATATAATTAGATATTGTTTCTAGAGCAGCAATAGTAAAGTTTACATGAACATATAATTAATAATAACACATGGGAAACATGGAATATGACATAACAAACAATATCAGGTAAATCTATATTAATTTTACAAATTGCAATCAATAATGCACAGAACATAAAATCTATTTTGTAAACGTTGTATTAAGTAGATTAACACCACCAAAACTGATGTGTTATCTTTGGCTAATATTCATTCATTCAGTCAACATGTTTCATTAGAAAATATTCATGTATAACACGTTCATAATTTCTTATATTATTTCAACCACATGATTAGGTGGACTTCCTTGTTGACTTTTTTTATAGTCAGTAGTTTCATCCTGTTGACACAGATGAATCAAACATACCCTTGTAGGTTAAATTGCGCCATTTAATCCTCTTCTGTATTCTTCAGGGCTCAGAGGACTCACCAGGTCGTTCATAAGAGCACAGTTGCTATGAGCCAAGTTCTCAAAAGTGGAGAGGCAAATGAGGTACGAGTTTTCTCCTTTAGGTACTGAAACCTTATTAGCAGATCACCTGCACCGCTAACCTTCACTTTAACTGTAGTTACCCAATGCAGAAGAGGAGGCCATTTATATCAACGCCAAAGAGGCGAGACAGGGAGATGTCGCCGATCCTGCAGCCAACTCCGAGCCAAACAGCGCCAACTTGCCCGGTGCTGGGCCAAACAATGCAGAGGGAGCTGCTGAAGGCTCTGAGAAGAAGAAGGAGGAGGGCAGTGATGTGATTTACTCTGCTGTGAATTGGAAAACCAAGAGCAAGAAGAAGAAGGAAGAAGACTCTGTGGACAAGGATCAGCCTGGTAACTCCTACCTTGAGGAGGAGAGGTGTGCAGTGGGAGCAATGAGCAGAAATGTTGTCAGTGATGCACTTGAGATGGGAAACCTATACGATGAATTCGAGCCTAGACCGGAGAATAAGGCAGTGGAATGTGAATATGCCCAGGTTAAATTTAAAAGGAAGAGTGTTTTGCGCAAATAGATCACAGGTCACTATATTGTTGTGCAAGTTATTTTTCCAGAATGTCATGCTCTCTTGTTTGTTTGTTTTTTTGTAGCTTTCATTGCTTTGAAACGTAAATTTAGATTGAACAGAATCATGTTCCCTTGTTTTTTTATGTACTTTACTTGGGTTTTTTGAATTTTTACAGTTTTTTGGGTCACTTCATATTTTTGTGCATAATTATTGTCAGGTTCGACAAAAAGAGAGGACTCAGATGCAGATTGGCAACAGTAATGACAGGTTTTTTTTCCAGGTTCGTATCTCTTCAGACAGAATGATAAATAAATTGGCTATGAAAAACTTTGGATCCAGAGGACAAGACAAGACAATAAAGAACACGAAATGAACAAAAAAACACTCCTGTAGGAGGAAACAGGAAAACTATACTGATCTCAAAAAACTAATACTATGAAAATTTAACAAACATGAAATCACTCTCAGAAGAAAAAGCTCACAGGCTAACAATATTATGTACTCTATGTTACAAAAATTATCAAAAGAAAATGCTCCAAAGGAGGAAAAAGCAAACACTATCAAATTATCTGGCTGGAAACAAAAAGGTCTGACCAAAAATTATTAACACAAAATCACTCATCTTCAGAGGAATACAAAGACAGAAAATAAAGCTTGACATTACTTAACTTGGCAAGGAACAAGACTATGAACAAGGCTGGATATATTCAACAGGATGAATGAAATACTCTGGCAACGCAGACAGCGGAAGACAAAGACTTTATACACATGAGTGAGGGGAGCACAGGTGGAAACTATCAAGGATTAGGGATGAGGTCAGACCAGTGACACAAGAGGAAGGCCAAGTGACCTGAAACTAGAGGAGGGTTACCTTTCAAAATAAAACATGAAATTCACAAGACAAAAAACCCATGACAGGACATCCCTCACTGCGGTGTGGCAATTATATCATCACATTATAATAGTGTTTAGCATATGTAAATTGAGAGCTACCCTTCTATTTTGCATACATTTTGGCATGATTTGTTTAGGTCAACCGACAACAGTATAGAAAATCTGTTTTGTTTTTTCAAATGTTTTGTGTATGTACATAGTATGCCTATAAGCTACAGCAGAGGACCCTATTATCACAAAGTGTGCTAGACAATGGAAAGAGAAACAAACTCACATAGTCTGTTTTATTTGTAAGTTTTTAGGTTTTATTTCTCATATACAAATAAAAGAATGTAACGATGTTGTAGTGTTCTTGATTCCAATACATGTTAATGTTTGATGTGGTGAGGTTTTCACTTTTGTTGGTCTTGAAGCTCTGCTGGTCTGAAGGAGTAAAACATGTTTTGAATGAGGAGACAGACGTTTTTCTCTCAGTTGTCTTAATGGAAATGAAATATTGTGAGCAGCAGAACTGACTATGTCTCCTGCTATATTCACACATTCTCTTTGTCTCTGGAGCCACAAAAGACTTTATTCTACTTTTTTCACATCCAGCAGTACAGTACAGTACAGTACAGTACAGTACAGTACAGTACAGTACAGTAGTGTTCCCCAAGACCTGTAAACACACTTTGATGTATAAAGTTGTTGGAGTTACACTTTAACAATTATGTTTTGGTCATTCACATTGCATAAATAATGTCCTCATGGTGAATGCAACATCTGCCACATTCACATGTTTACTCTCACAACGCAGATGGAACAGCCATCAAGAGACATTTAGGGTTAAGTTTCTTGCTCAAGGAAACTTCAATATGCAGCCAGTGGAACCATATTGCAACACTGCAGGTAACTTGGTGGTCTTTCAGTATATAGCAATGTTTTTGTTTTTATAGTAACAGTGTAAATCACTTCGACAATAAAGGCGAACTACACAATTTTGCCATTTATAATTCATTTGCAGAAGTTCCTCTCATCAGGTTGGTGCTTTTGGGTGAACATTTGGACCAAAAGGCTTTTTGTGATCAGCAGAGTGAAAACTAGGATCAAAACACATTTTGGGCTAAAAAAAAAAACATTTATGATAAAGAAAAAAAAAAAAAAATGTTTGTTGTCACACCCATGTTCACTTCTGTGACTTCCTCATTTTCAAGTTTGCAAGATGTTTGAAAAAGCAGCACAACTCTGAAAGAACTTCACTTCTCTGTTCATCTTTCATGGTGTGCTGTAAGATCTGAAGAAAAGGTAAGTCACCCTAACTTCTATATGACACATCAACTCATGAACATTCATCCCAATACAACTTCATTCTAGAAGCTTAAATATTGAATCACATGACTTCACAAATTCAAAAGTAATAACAATAATAGTAATAATAAAAATAATAAGACATTTATGTCAGGGTACATAAAGACAATTTATATATAACAACACTCTAAAGACACAAAAAGAGACAAGTTATACATTAAAAGCAAGAAAACTTTGCAAAAGGTGGATTTTGCCTCACACAAATTATAGCTTTGTGTTTTAGCTTCACTCCACTGGCTGGACGTCCAGTTTAGGATTCATCTTAAAATTCTTTTATTTGCTTTTAAAGCCTTGAATGGCCTTGCCTCACCTTACCTCTCTGAGCTGCTGCACTCCTGCACTCCCAGCCGATCTCTCAGGTCAGCTGACCAGCTGCTCCTGACAGTGTCTAAAGCTCGGCTGAAGCTCAGAGGGGATCGAGTGTTTGCCTCTGCAGCTCCAAACCTTTGGAATGGATTGCCGCTGCACATTATTCAGGCCTCCTCTCTGTCTCATTTTAAAACTCTTCTTAAAACCCACCTCTTTTCTTTGGCTTTTGACACTATGTTGACTTTATGTGTAAACATGCAAATTTCTATCTCTGTTTTATCTTTTTGTGCAGCACTTTGTAAACCTTGTGTTTGTTAAAATCGTGCTATATAAATGAAGTGGATTGGATTGTAAAAACATACTAAATACATAAATAAAATATCCAATATGTTCATTACTTTTGTCTGCAACATAGAGTTTCGCTGCCTGTGTTCCTGTTCAGCATCAAAGTGTTAGACAATTATTTGTTTCTGCAAATTCCTCACAGTGAGTAGAAACACTGAAACAGTCGGTTACTCTTTATTGAGCGAAATTGACTCAATAAAACATCATAAAAGTCTTGCAAATTTGTAAATACCTAGAATAATTTAATTATCTTGTGATTCAGATGAATATCAGCTTCTCAAAATCCTCTACAGTCTTCTTTAGAGCCCTTTCTACATTGACATTCATAAAAAAATAAATAAAAAACATTTCTCAATCTGCACCATCAACCATGTTGTGTTCAACAGTCGCCTACAAATCCAACTGTAAAACTCTGAGTTGATGAAAGATGAAATGTACTAAAGATGTGAATTGTTCCATGTGTGTTCTCCAGAGTTTCTGCCTCTCCTGACACACAGAGATGGCTGCAGCTCTGACTGTCCTTCTCATCGGCTGTCTGCTGCAAAGTGAGTTCAAGTTCATTCACATTTGGATCGACGATTATAAAAACTATAAATATGTCACGGTAATTAGAAATTCAGCCCAAAGTACATGATCTGTAATACATGCTGCAGCAAATAAAGGATGGAGAGAACTAAAGAAGTCTTCTGCTGCATTTCTCTGATGATTAAAGGTTTAGTGCTGAGACGTTTGAAAAGCAACCAAATGGTAAAATGTTCTTCTCTTACTGTGAAGCAGTTTTCTCTTGAACATATTCAAAGATGTGTGTCTTGTGTTTCAGCTGCCCTGTGTGGACGGACTGAGGTCTTTATACCACAGACTATAAAAGTTCTGAGTGGATCCTGTGTGACCATCCCCTGCTCCTTTGATGTAGAGGACGAGTATATCTCACGAATTGATGGAACATGTAGAGCACTGTGGAAATCTGATGAACAGACTGTTGTGTTTGACAGCAGTAATCCACAATCAAGTGCAATACAAGGAGAACTGAAAGGAGACTTGACAAGAAGAGACTGCAGCACAACCCTGAACAACATGAGATCTAAGCACAGCAAAGAATATTTATTAAGAGTGCAATGTGATCAGTTCAGATATAATTTTCTTGACAAGAAGTTGCACATTTCAGTCACAGGTAGGTTTTACTGTCCATTTCCCAACACTTCAGTCATAAGATCCTTCTAGAACTGCTGTGACCTTGTGTTGCATTTACTGCATTCTGCAAATAATGTAAAGATGTAGAGTAATGATCACTGTTTATTTATTGATTGGTTCAAATATTCTTTCCCACCAGATGTTCCACCCACACCGACTCTGACTCCGTCCACACTGAAGGTGGAGGAGGGAACCTCAGTGAGTTTGAAGTGCTCTGCTCCAGCTCCCTGTCTGTCTCATCCTCCAGCTCTGACATGGACCTCCAGCCTGGGTCACATTCAGGACTCACTGCAGGAGAATCTGGACAGAACTAAAGTCCAGACCTCTGTTCTGACCTTCACTGCTTCTCGCCTCCATCATGGAAAGATAATCTCCTGTACTGCAGTCTACAACAAACAAGATGGCAGCTCTCAGTCAGTTAGCACCAGTTGGACAGCTGATGTTTCATGTGAGTTCATTTGTCTTCTTGTGAAATTCATCAGTGGCATAATAAAAACACAATTAAATGTTGAGTAAAGATTTATTTTGCTCAATAAGATAATAATATAAATATTTGAACACAAAACATTCTGTGTGTCAGTCTGAGATGTTTCAGTCTTTTTACCATGAAGCCTCGACTCCACCAGCTGGTCACTGCTGGTATCTGGTCACATGTCTGAACACAGTTTGGTAAAATGATGTAAAGTATCTGTAACTGTAAACTCAAAGTACTTCTACCTCCAACTGTACTCAGCTGAAATACTGTTACTGTAAACATGTTGTGTTGTCACTAAACTGCACTTCACAGCTCTGTTAGCTGTTAGCTCTGTTAGCTGTTAGCTCTGTTAGTCAAACAAAGCAGGACTCTACTGCTCACTGGCTGCTAACAACTAAAAGCTAACTAGCTCTCTTCCTGCTGACTTCAGTGTGGATTAGCAGTTTCCTCTCGGTTCAGTAGGTTTTTAATAGGTGTATTAAATCCTACCAGCAAGTCCTTTGTGACTGATCACACTACAGTATTTGAAATAAATACTAGATGGCAACAA
>JARJLU010019911.1:5891-21597 GCA_030272975.1 Sparidentex hasta | reverse complement strand
CCTCTCTCTCTTACTGACCTCCATCACACTGATCTCCACAGCCACACCAGCTTTTTCTCCTTTATTGTTTATTTAATTGTCATGCAATTAATTTTTTTTCCATCTGTTTGCAGTCCCGAGGACGCGGCTGACGTTGATCTGATGTCGATGTTTCCAGATCTCTTCGAGTGTGTTTATCTGTTTGCCAACAGCAGAGGGTGGAATTTAAGGTCACCTGTGAAGGAAATGTTTCGAACAATGTTCTCCAGAGTTGTAAAGCCATCCACAGAGGAGGATCATGTCGGCAGGCCAGTTCAAGAATCCCAACTTCTGTCTGGGGCAATTCCAAAGTGACAATACTTTGAGTGAGCAGGGTCTTTACTGTAGAAAAGAAAAAGTCCTGCCACAACTGAGTTGATGTGATTGAAGTGCATTAATGCAACAAGACCTGATGCTGGGTGGTTGTAAATCAGCGCCTGAATTTCTACGTTTGCTTATTTTGCCACTGATCTGGAGCTTCAGAGTCAACTGTATAGTACAAAGACAAGTCTACAAGCCTCTGGATGTTTCCACATTAACTAAATGCAACTGTTCTTTTTGGCCTATCACTGAAAAAAACTCTTCAGGTATATAAATGAGTCCTGATGTAGTTCTACATCAACTCCAACAGTAGGAGCTTGACCCTGCTCTGTTATTGACACGGCTGAGGTTAAAGTCCTGTACTTAAAACAAATAGAGAACGTGTGAGTTGAAATTCTTTGCTTAAGTGAGGAGGGCGTCTAAAATATGAAAAATAAATCTTAAGTGCTTCCTCTCATTATGTGAACACTGTAATTAAAACAATGTGATAGAATATAAAAGCTTGACAACATGCAGGTTGTTTTTAAAGAGATAGTTTTTGGAAGGATTCTCTGCATTATAAGGTTTTCTGTTGGTTATAAAAATGAGTGTGTGATCATGTTTGTTTTAGGATGAAGACTCAGTAAGATCACATCTAATCTCCATATTATAATGTGTTTCTTTTATATGGTGTAATATCACAATATGATGTGGGAATTATCTTACTTTCCTCACAAAGGACAGTGGAATCTTTATTTTCCACCAAATGTTAGTGGAGTTTTTGCAGACAGATGATACATGTGTGGTCATATAGAGAGTATAGAGAAAGTGGGTGATAGAGTTTTTTTTCCCTATTTGTCTTTTATTATCTTTCTCTCTTTTATTTTGACAGTGACAGGCTTTGTGCCCTTATTGTGTTAAAAATGCAATAAATTGAATATAATCTGGATTCGAAGGAGTGACCTGATCATCTTCCTGCTTTTGTAAAGAGAAAAAAACGTAACGGTATATGCGAGCTTTACAACATGAAAAAATAAGTCAGATGATTCACAACTTTGCATCAAAAGGAAAAATGTTTTCTCTGAAATCAGATATTTCCTTGATGTTGTAACTGATGTGCAAAGTAAAACACCTGAACTGTTCAAAACACAGACAGTCACATGCTGTTGGAGGATCCTCAGACCCATCTGACCATGATCAAAATACTTTTTACTGCAACTGGGTCAGATGGAGAGAAATACCACCAAGTATTAAATGGCTGAAGGATGCTGGAAATCTGAACACCAACACTGAAGGAGCAGTCAGTTGCGTAGAGGACACTATTATTTCTTTACATGCAGCTCTGTGTACTCTGGAAGAAATACTAAATGAACAAGCACAAGCTTTAGTACCCCAACTACTGGACCAGCTTTGCTTAAAAGACAAGTGATTGGACCCTACACTCTTCCATTAGTGGGTCAAATATACAAAAGATAGAAGATATTGCAAGAAAACATCACCAGGTCATTTGTGACCCACCAAAGGGTTAAAAAAAAGTAGAAGTGGAGAGTCCTCCCACATCCTGTAAAAGCCCAGCCCATCATCTAACGGGTCTTTTCCTTTCTCGGGACAGAGGGAGAAGCAGGAAAAAACACAGATAAAGCTCAGCCTGTTAAGTTTTGATCGACAGAGTTCATACTACGGTAAACACTACTTAAACTTTGTAAGTTCATTTTCCTACAGTTCTGTTAACACTCAGCCTCAAATTATACTGTAAATCAGAGAAGGGAAGTTGTGAAGAACTTCCATATGTGAATGCTCCCTGTTGAGAAGCTGAAGCCAGATGTGCGTTGCTGACTTAGAAAACTTTGAATAATGTCCAGAACATCTTAAAAAACTGTGAAATAATGTAGGTTTGTTGAAAAGCTAAGGACAAACTGAATTAGCGGCTTTAGTTTTTGGAAATCTCATCTGAAGACAATGAAACTTCCTAAAAGTTGGGTGAGAATGAAGCATTAAAACACAGAATATAAGCTGTAAGCCAAACTGCAGTGTTGCTTGAATTTGTGTGAAAGAGCAGCTGATGGAGTTTGAATTGTTATTTGTCTGCTTGAGCGGCGACACGTAGTTGAAGTCGAGGTTTTTAGAGTTTTTTGAGCTCCCCCCCTCTCTGGCTGTCAACACTCCACCACATACACACCAATGAAAAAAATCTGAAAGTATTTGACATTCCATCATCTGCTTGAGTGGGAAAAAATGGCAGACAAACGCTGATTATCTCTGAAATTATGAATGATATCGATAAGTAAAATAGACGCGGTGAATTTCCAATTGAGATGAATATTTTGGTGTTTTAATGGAGTGAACACATTGAAAAACATGGAAGGAGATAGAGGTCAAAATAACAGACGATTATTCAGGACCAATAATCAGTGAGCTCACCTTAAACAAGCACAGTCATGTAGAACTACTCTCCAGTTTCTACACTTGTGGTTATTTGATATCATCAGAATGAAAGTTTATATGAAAACAATATTTCACCTTGTACGTACAACCACCAAAGTCTATTAATGGAAAGTCCACAGCTCTGATTAGTCAAAGTTTAACTCCTGTTGCAGACCTGATTCCAATTCCAAAGGTCAGTGAGATAAAGGCGCGGCACTCTGTTACAAACATGTTGTTAATGCTGTCAGCAATTCTAGTAGTTTGGACAAGTGCAGTCGTTAGATGAGTTTTCAAGGTGTAGAAATGATTTTGCATTTCTTCTGGTACTTATATGTAGCGCTGTGGAATGGCTTCTGATGGATTTGTACCCCACCTCAATACAATGTTTGTAAGATTTAAAGGGAATATGATATGATTCATACATAACGTAACAGTAATATTATGACCTTTTTTTTCACAGACACACTGAAGAAAAGAAATGAACATCAACCCACAGTTCCAACCGTCAGCACCCCCACCAGAAACACACTATATAATACAGTGTGTATTTGACAATAACCTCAGGAGGCTAAAGAGATCACTAAAGGAGAACAACATTAATGACATTTACCCATGCACAGAGTGTAATGACTACATAAGCCCACTGACTGCTGCTGTTGTAACTCACAACTGGGATATTTTTACTTTCCTTTTGCGGCAGGGTGCAGACCCAAACAATGCTTCAGAGCAAGGCCTCACACCTCTGCATTATGTCTCAATGTATGACGCACCACTTGAATTTGTGGAAACACTGCTTGAAGCAAGAGCTTATCCAGATGGACGTTATCTACATCCATACACACCACTGCACACTGCTGCCATCAACAACCGACATGATGTTGCAAAAGTGCTCATTTCTGCTGGTGCACTGGTGACACACTTAGATGGCATTCATCCTCAACATGTGACCGACAATGTGAAAATAACTCGGATGATTCACAAGCTCGCATCAAAAGGCGATAAACTATGCTCAGTAATCAGATATTTCCTGGATGTGGAAATATCTGTGCAAAGTAAAACACCTGAACAGGTGTTTCAAACTTTTGATAGTCACATGTTGTTGGAGGATCCTCAGACCCATCGGACCATTATTGAAGTTCTTTTTACTGAACCTGGGCCAGATGGAGAGAAATACCGACAGGGAAGCATCAAATGGCTGAAGGACACTGGAAATCTGAACAGCCACATTGAAGGAGCAGTCAGACGCATTCCAAACATTCGCAAGGAATATGTACATGACACAATTATTACTTTACATGCAGTTCTGTGTACTGTGGAGGAAATACCAAATGAACAAGCACAAGCTTTAGTCCCCAAACTACTGGACAGGCTTCGCTTAAAAGAGAGACCTGATGTGTGTGAAACTGTTCTGCAAACACTGTATGTGATAACACAGAAAACAAAAGCCACAGCTGGCCGGGATCTGAACTTCACTGAGAAGTTATGTAAAGCAGTTGCTCCTTTTGTAAAGGTCCATCACCACTCGGAGATCAGAGTCTTCACATATGGTGTATTTGCAAACTTACTTTCAGTTGAACATGTGGGTGACATCTTTACATCAGTGGGGATAACTGCAGTACCTGAGGACATACTGACGTCTGCAGAAATGACCAACAATGACAAGCTGAAAGAAGTTCTCAGACGACTGAACAGTTATTTCAGCAAACCAAACGTGGAATGTGAGGACGGTACAGCCTCACCTGGGCCGAGGACAAAGAAGACCAACAAGAAGAAGACAAAGAAGGAGAAGGAAAAATCAGACAGGGAAAAGCAACAACAGCAAGAAGACCAAAATTATGAAGTGTCCACTGCTACAAAAGATCCGACAACTTCAAATGTTCAGCCGCTCCACTCCAACACCACTGTGTCATCACATACACACACATGGCTACAAATCAGCAAGAGGTGGAGAGAAAAATTACAGAAGCTCATTAGCACTGATGGAAGAAAAGTAAGCAGAGTTGGGAGCATGATTTATGTGAATGATAAAGAGTTCTGCATAGCAGAGGGCAGTGATGGTACTGAAGTCTTCTTGGGCCTGAGAGATGATGGCACTGAGGTCGCTATCAAGAGAATGAAAAAAAGCAACTATCAAACGCTGAGGAATGAGGAGGGATTTCTACGACTTCCAGAACTTGATCATCCATCTATCGTACGATACGTTGACTTTGCAGAGGATGAGTATTTTGGATATCTTGGTCTTCAGCTTTGTGAAGACACCCTGGAAGAATGCATCAGAAACAATGATGCTGGTCTGCTGAAAGAGAAACTTGTCTATCAGGTTCTGGAGAGTTTACAAGTGCTTCACTGTCAAAATCCTCCAATTGTCCACCGTGATCTCAAACCACAGAATGTTTTGATTGGTAAGAAAAGTTCAAAATGTACTGAAGTAATGAAATTAAATCAGAAATTCAGAATGACAGCAACAGTATTCAAAATGTAAAATGATTATTATTATATTATTATTATTATACTTTATTTGTGATTTGTCCTGTAGATGTTAACGGGAGGGCGAGATTAGCAGATTTTGGCATCAGCAGACGGTTACTCAAAGGCCAAACAACTTATTGCACAGGCAGTGCAGGAACAAGATGCTGGAAGGCCAGGGAGACTTTAACAGACGAAGCTGACATACGATACAAGTCAAACACTGATGTGCAGGTCAGTTTCACTGAGACACAAACTGCATTGATGAGTGACTCTTCTTTCATTGCTCAAATGATCTGTTCAATTTTTAGGTGGCAGGGATGCTGATTTATTACATCCTCTCTGGAGGACACCATCCTTTTGGTGACAAGCTTCATAAATGTGAGTACAACATTGATGAAGGTTTGTACACATTGGACCATGTTGAAGATGTGGTGGCAAAGGACCTCATCGAGTGGATGATCCACAAGGAACCCAAAAACAGACCTACAGTGGAGGAATGCTTGAGTCATCCCTTCTTCTGGAAACCTGAGAGGTAGCATCAGTTTCACTGTCACCTTTTATTTCTGTGTATAGCAGCTCACAATGTGTTAACAAGAGTCAATGACCACAAGTGTCTCAGTGAGGCAGCTCTCAGTGATGCTAACTGTCATGACTCCTGTTTGTGTTGTCCTTGTATCTGGTTTTTGGTTTTTGGGTTTTGATTCATATCCTTTTTTCTGTGTCTTGTTGTGTTATGTGTTTTGTTTTTCCTTGTCTTGTGTCTCATGTTTTGATTTTCCATGCCCCATTGTGACCTTTAAATTTCTCCTATGTTCTCCCCTCTGGCTCCCTCTGTCTGTTGTCTTGTTCCCTCCTGTGTCTGTTCCTCTGTGCTCCTCCCCCTCATTACACACCTGGCTTCCTTCCTCCTCTCTCTCCTCACCTATTCCTCGTCATGTCATTAGTGTCTGTGTATTTAGTCTCTGTGTTCCCCTCACTCCTTGCCCGGTAATTGTTTTCTGTTTGCTCCTGTTCCTTGCTCCTGTTCTTTGTTCCTGCTCCTGTTCATGTTCCTGTTCATGCTCCTGTTCTGTTAAGTAGGTTTTGGATTTATTTTGCATTTTTTCCATGTTTGAGTTGAACTTTGATTTTTTCCTTTGTACTTTGTCTGGCCTTTAAGTTGTTACTTTGCCATGCTGTTTTTGGTTGTTACTTTGTTTCTCATCCCCGTGTGTCTGCTTTTAGTTTTTGTAACAGCTTTTGAATAAAGCTCGCCTTTTGTTTCCCTGATCTTGCCTCCGGTAACTGCGTTTGGGTCCACCTCCCCTTCCAGTCTTCTCTTTTTACCCCGACCTGACAGAATGACCGGGCCATATAAAATGGACCCTGCAGTTAATGGATTGGAGATAATCCGGTGGTACCAGGACTTTGTCACAAATCCCATCAGTAGAGCTCGTCAAATCGCTGCAAGCAAACTTTTCTTTGAAGCTCATGACTCAGCCCTTACCTCAGCCCATGCCTCAGCTCCAGCCTCAACTCATGCCACAGCCGAAGTGTCTCCTTTCTGGGGAACCTGGCTTGCCTACAAAGTGCCCCCACCGAGAAAGCGATGAGCCCGTCCACGTCCTGGCTCCCTGAAATCAGGCTCAGGGACCTCAGCCCATGCCTCAGCTCCAGCCACAGCCGAGCTTCCAGCCCAGGCCTCAGCCACAGCCGAGCTCCCAGCCCAGGCCTCATCCACGGCCGAGCTCCCAGCCCAGGCCTCAGCCACAGCCGGGCTCCCAGCCCAGGCCTCAGTCTCAACCCCGTCGACACCTGCCAGTGTCCCTCAGTCGGCAGCCCGGTCGACACCTGCCAGTGTCCCTCAGTCGGCAGCCCGGTCGACACCTGCCAGTGGCCCCCAGTCGGCGATCCAGTCGACACCTGCCAGTGTCCCTCAGTCGGCGGCCCGGTCGACACCTGCCAGTGGCCCCCAGTCGGCGATCCAGTCGACACCTGCCAATGGCCCCCAGTCGGCGGTCCGGTCGACGCCTGCCAGTGGTCTTCAGTCGGCGGTCCAGATAGCGCCAGTTCCTGCACCTCAGTCAGTGGTCTGGCCAAAGCCTGTTTCTTCTCCTCAGTCGGAGGTTCGGCCAAGGCTCACGCCAAGTCTAGTTCCTGCACCTTGGTCGGAGGACCGTCCGAGGCCCACACCAAGTCTTGTACCTGCGCCTTGGTCGGAGGACCGGCCGAGTCCCATGTCAAGTTCAGTGCCTGTTCCTGCACCTCAGTCGGAGGCCTGGCCGAGGCCCATGCCAAGCCCAGTGCCTTCACCTCGGTCGGAGGCCTGGCCGAGTCCCACGCCAAGTCCAGTGCCTGCTCCTCGGTTGGAGGCCCGGCCGAGTGTCACGTCAAGTCCAGTGTCTGGTCCTCGTTCAGAGGCCCAGCCAAGTCCAGTTCCTGCCCCTCGGCTGGAGGACCGGCCGAGTCCCATGCCAGATCCAGTGCCTGCTCCTCGGTCGAGGGCCCGGCCAAGGTTGTTTGTTGCCAGAGACCCTTCATCGGCTCCCAGACCACCAGCTCCCGGCAAAACTCCGTTGGTGGTCCGGCCAAGACCCTTGAGGGGCCAGCCAGTGGTCTGGTCGCCAGTGGGTCTCAGTCCACGCCTTTGCCACCGGTCGCCAGTGGGTCTCAGTCCACGCCTTCGCCACCGGTCGCCAGTGGGTCTCAGTCCACGCCTTCGACGCCAGCCTCCAGGGGGTTCCAGCCCTCACCTTTGCCTTCGCCTTCGTCACCAACCTCCAGGGGGTCCCAGCGCGCACCATCGCCTTCACCTTTGCCTTAGCCTATGTCGCCAGCCTCCAGGGGGTTCCAGCCCGCGCCTTCTCCGCCAGCCTCCAGGGGGTTCCAGCCCGCACCTTCTCCGCCAGCCTCCAGGGGGTTCCAGCCCGCACCTTCGCCTTCATCTTCTCCTTCGCTGCCGGCCTCCAGCAAGTTCCAGGCCACGTCTACGCCTTCGTCGCCGGCCTCCAGCGAGTTCCAGGCTGCGCCTACGCCTTTGTCGCCGGCCTCCAGCGAGTTCCAGGCCGCGTCCAAGCCTTCGTCGCCGGCCTCCAGCGAGTTCCAGGCCGCACCTACGCCTTGGTCGTCGGCCTCTAGCAGGTTCCAGCCTGCGCCTTTGCCATTGTCGCCGGCCTTCCGTGGGTTCCAGCCTGTGACAACGCCTTCGTCGCCAGTCTCCAGTGCGCCTCAGCCCACGTCCCTGGCATTCAGCGCGTTTCACCCCATGCCGCTTCTGCCAGTATCCAGAGCCCCTTCGTCCTCGCCACAGACCTCCAGAGCGCCTTTGTCTTCGACCCCCAGAACTCCTACGTCTTCGTCTTCGTCACCGGCCTCTAGAACGCCAGCTTTTCAATAAAGCTCGCCTTTTGTTTCCCTGATCTTGCCTCCGGTAACTGTGTTTGGGTCCACCTCCCCTTCCATAGTCTTCCCTTTTTACCCCGACCTGACACTAACATGGTGATGCTATCAAGGTATATTATTTACCATGGTCACCATCTTAGTCTTGCATGATAGCATGCTAATAATGTAGATGCTAATTCATAACAAACAAAAACCAGACCTAAACTACTGGACAAATTGAGCATTTGACTTAATGATGACACTGAAGAACATTTCAGGGGTCATTAAGGTCGTTAATGGTGGACCAACAGACCAACAGACCAACAGTGTCATCTGTGCTAACATGGCTAGTAAAACTCCTCACGTTGTCTCTTTTTCCATTTCACTAAACGAGCATCTTAAACATTTTATTTTTCAGGAGACTTGAATACTTGAGAAAGATAGGAAACATCAAGGAGGTGGAAAAGTGGAAAGATGCCGACCAGGAATTAATTTCTTCGTTGAAGAAATGTGTCGGGGATGGATCGTTCAAACAGTGGAAAACTGAGGTGACAACTGTACAACAACTGGAACTTCTCTATTCCTTAATTCCACTGACTGACTAGTTGTTTTTGGTGCTGCAGTTGGCAGAGTTGGTGAAGAAGGTGGATCCCAAAAACAGATACGATGACAGCACACTGGCATTCCTTCGCTTCATACGAAACCTCCACGAGCACTAGTAAGTCAAACTGAGTTACAGATGATGAAGGGCCTTAAAGGTGTTATTGATAACAGTCAGTCATAAATGTGTCATTCCATCTCCCCACTTCCACTGCCTTCATGTTACAGTACTGCTGCTGTTTGGATCATCTGCCCCCTCATGTGGTTGCCGCTGTTGGTGTCTGTTGCTAAAGTCAATGTTAGGACAAACTTTTCCTGATTCCTGGAACGACTTCATCCTCTCTCTCTTACTGACCTCCATCACACTGATCTCCACAGCCACACCAGCTTTTTCTCCTTTATTGTTTATTTAATTGTCATGCAATTAATTTTTTTCCATCTGTTTGCAGTCCCGAGGACGCGGCAGACGTTGATCTGATGTCGATGTTTCCAGATCTCTTCGGGTGTGTTTATCTGTTTGCCAACAGCAGAGGGTGGAATTTAAGGTCACCTGTGAAGGAAATATTTGGACCAATGTTCTCCAGAGTTGTAAAGCCATCCACAGAGAAGGATCATGTCGGCAGGCCAGTTCAAGAATCTCATCTTCTGTCTGTCACAGTTCCAAAGTGACAATACTTTGAGTGAGCAGGGTCTTTAATGTAGAAAAGAAAAAGTCCTGCCATAACTGAGTTGATGTGATTGAACTGCATTAATGCAACAAGACCTGATGCTGGGTGGTTGTAAATCAGCACCTGAATTTCCTCTGGATGTTTCCACATTAACTAAATGCAACCTTTCATTTTGGCCTATCACTGAAAAAATTCTTCAGGTATATAAATGAGTCCTGATGTAGTTCTACATCAACTCCAACAGTAGGAGCTTGACCCTGGTCTGTCACTGCTGTATGAAAGAAAACAAGCCAAAACACATTGATAATAAAGTGGGTGATGGGTGGTGTTTTTTTTTTTCCTATTTGTTTTTATTATCTTTCTCTCTTTTATTTTGACAGTGACAGGCTTTGTGCCCTTATTGTGTTAAAACTGCAATAAATTGATCATCTTCCTGCTTTTGTAAAGAGAAAAAAACATAACGGAATATGCAAGCTTCACAACATGCAGATTCTTTTGTATGATTTCTGTTTTAAGCATATTGAATGTTACTCTCAAAGTATACTGTACATTTAGTCAGCTGAGTATCATAATAAATGTGTAAAAGTATGATTGTAAGATGTGTTTTATCATTCAGTGATCATTAGCATTAGAGCTCTGGCTCTATCAGTCACAGTGCATCTTCTCTAAGAGGTGTTAATTACTTTGTGATGGGGAAATCTCACAATATAATGACACATTAACAAAGAACACTGATCAATAAAGAACAACACTGCTTTATACACTATCACAAGAACAGGTCTACATTACAGTTAGAGTTACACAATATGTCTTTGTATAATGAAATCGCTCTCTTCAGTATAAGACAGCTGATACCATTTCAAGTCAACAGGCCATCAGAGCGTCACAGCAAGAGTTTTATTTTGTGTGTGTGTGTGTGTGTGTGCGTGTGCGGTGTCACTGCTGTAGCCGAGAGACGCATCTGTGACTCATAAACTTATCTTAGAGACTAATGTTCAGGAAATAAAAGAGTAAAAGGGGCAAGTCCTTTCACATCCTTTCGAGGCCCAACCCACATTGTCAGACAGGTATTTTCCTGTCAGTGACAGAGAGTTTCAGAAGCAGGAAGAACAAAAGCACCGCATGTCAAGTTTTGATCGCCATAATTCATACCACAGTGGACACACTACTTCGACATTGTAAGTTCATTTTCCTACATTTTCCTTAACACTCACCTTCACATTATATTGTGATTATATCTGTTTAGCTAGAAATCTCTGTATCAGACTGAAACCTTTAGCCTGACCAACTTCGGCCCGTTGGCCACACATCGGCCGCCCTGCTCTACAAGAATGACACCATTGGTTTTTATATCGGCTACCATGCTAGTTTATCTGCCACCAGGCACCACATTTCCTGGAAGAATGGAGGCTGACTGACAGTCGGTCTGGCAGTCTGGTGCAAATTCTTTGCAACAGCAATGCAAACAATAATACCACAAGTCTGTTTCCATTTTAATACATTTCAGCTTTGTTTTGTTTTTATAAGAGCACCTTTACAGATCTGGTCTCAGTGCTCACATCTACTTTGATCCTGGAAACCTTGACAATGTTGTTCAGCATTTCCTTTTTTTGAAAATCAACTGCCCGTCATACTTTACTACCAACATACACACAATACTGCTTTATACACTATCACCAACAGGTCTACATTACAGTTAGAGTTACACAATATGTCTTTGTATAATGAAATCGCTCTCTTCAGTATAAGACAGCTGATACCATTTCAAGTCAACAGGCCATCAGAGCGTCACAGCAAGAGTTGTATTTTATTTTATTTTATTTGTGTGTGTGTGTGTGTGTGTGTGTGTGTGTGTGTGTGTGTGGTGTCACTGCTGTAGCCGAGAGACGCATCTGTGACTCATAAACTTATCTACTGCCTCTACATAATCCTGGTTTTTACCTCTCGTCAGTGCCAGATTGTCCCGTCTCATCCGGTGACTCTCCAGATAAAACTTCAAGTATAGTATCTTGTGTTTTCTTCATGTGTTTGTGTTATTCTGCTTGGCTCATGTGCAGGTTTCTCCGGCATCTCTCTGCTCAGCAGTCAGCACATCTGCCTTCACCTGCTCACCCTCAGCCTGTCCAGGTATTCTTTAAGGCTGGATCCAGTGCCAAAACCCTTCACCAATAAGACACTCTTTGTAGATCGTATGTAGACTATGGTGACCGAATAGTCAGAGACTGATGTTCAGGAAATAAAAGAGTAAACAGTGTTCTCACCTTAAACAAGCACAGTCATGTAGACCTACTCTCCTTCAGTTTCCACTCTTGTGGTTATTTGATGTCATGAAAATGAAAGTTTATATGAAAACACAATATTTCACCTTGTACCTACAACCACCAAAGTCTATTAATGGAAAGTCCACAGCTCTGATTATTCAAAGTTTAATTCTTGTTGCAGACCTGAAGGAGGAAGTTTAAATTCCAAAGGTCAGTGAGATAAAGGTGCGGCACTCTGTTACAAACATGTTGTTAATGCTGTCAGCAATTATAGTAGTTTGGACAAGTGTCGTCGTTAGATGAGTTTTCAAGGTGTAGAAATGATTTTGCATTTCTTCTGGTACTTATATGTAGTTTTGTGGAATGGCTTCTGATGGATCTGTACCCCACCTCAATACAATGTTTTTAAGATTTAAAGGGAATATGATATGATTCATACATAACGTAACAGTAATATTATGACCTTTTTTTCACAGATACACTGAAGAAAAGAAATGAACATCAACCCACAGTTCCAACCGTCAGCACCCCCACCAGAAACACACTATATAATACAGTGTGTATTTGACAATAACCTCAAGAGGCTAAAGAGATCACTAAAGGAGAACAACATTAATGACATTTACCCATGCACAGAGTGTAATGACTATATAAGCCCACTGACTGCTGCTGTTGTAACTCACAACTGGGATATTTTTACTTTCCTTTTGCAGCAGGGTGCAGACCCAGACAATGATTCAGAGCAAGGCCTCACACCTCTGCATTATGTCTCAATGTATGACGCACCACTTGATTTTGTGGAAACACTGCTTCAGGCGAAAGCAAATCCAGATGGATGGAATATTCGTGGACTACAGCGATTCACGCCGCTGCAAACTGCTGCCATCAGTGGCAGGGATGATGTCATGAAAAAGCTCAGCTCTGCTGGTGCACTGGTGACACTCTTACCTGACACAGATCCTGAACATGTTACTTACAATGAAATAATATGTCAGATGGTTCACAAGCTCGCATCAGAAGGAGATGAATTATCCTGCAAAATTAGCTACTTCCTGGATCTGGAAACTGCAATGCAAAGAAAAACACCTAAAGAAGTGTTAACAACATTTGACTGCCACATGTTGGATGTGAATCCTCAGACCCATCTGGCCATTATTGAAATGCTCTTTAATTTTACTGGGCAAGGTAAAGAAAAATACAGCAGGGGAAGTGTCAAATGGCTGAAGGACACTGAAAATGTCAACACCTACATTACAGGTGCAGTCAGTCGTCTTCCAAACATCCGAAAGCCCGAATTAAAGAGATCAATCGATTGTTTGCATGCAGTTTTCTGTACAATGGAAGAGATACCAAATGAGCAAGCAGTAGCTGTGATCCCCAAACTGCTGGACAACCTTTGCTCATTGGTGAAACTCGATATATGTCAAGCTGTTCTGCAAACTCTGTATGTGATAACACAGAAAACAAAGGGCACAGATGGATGGGATCTGAACTTCACTGAGAAGTTATGTAAAGCAGTCGCTCCTTTTGTACAGGACAATCACAGCTCAGATATCAGGGTCTTCACATATGGTGTATTTGCAAACTTACTTTCAGTTGAACATGTGGGTGACATCTTTACATCAGTGGGGATAACTGCAGTACCTGAGGACATATTGACGTCTGCAGAAATGACCAACAATGACAAGCTGAAAGAAGTTCTCAGACGACTGAACAGTTATTTCAGCAAACCAAACGTGGAATGTGAGGATGGTACAGCCTCACCTGGGTCCAAGAAAAAGATGGAAAAGCAACAAGAACAAGAAGTGTTGACAGACCGATGGCGACCAATCAGCATGAGATGGAGGGAAAAATTAGAGAAGCTGGTCAGCACTGATAGAAGCAGAGTAACCAGAATTAGGAGCATGATTTATGTGAATGATGCAGAATTCCGCATAGCGAAGGGCAGTGACGGCACTGAAGTCTTCTTGGGGCTGAGAGATGACGGCGCTGAAGTCGCTATCAAGAGAATGACTAAAAGCAACTATCAGGAGCTGAAGACTGAAGAGGGATTTCTACGACTTCCAGAACTTCAAATTTCGTCCATTGTACGATACCTTTACTTTGCAGAGGATGAGAACTTTGGATATCTTTGTCTTCAGCTTTGTGAAGACACCCTGGAAGAATATGTCACAAAAGAGTTGAGTTTAGATAAAGACGACAATAAGAAAGTTAATAATAAGAAACTTGTCAAACAGGTTCTGAAGAGTTTAAAGGCGCTTCATTGTCATAATCCACCAATTTTACATCGTGATCTCAAACCACAGAATGTTTTGATTGGTAAGAAATTATTAAATATTTAAGAAAAACAACAATATTTGAATTTAATTATGAACCATAATTTTAATGTCCGTCTTCTTTGATTTGTCCTGCAGATATCACCGGGAGGGCGAGATTAGCAGATTTTGGCATCAGTAGACATTTATCCACAGGACAAACAACTTGTCGCACAGGCAGAGCAGGAACTAAATGCTGGATGGCCAGGGAGACTTTAACAGGAGAAACTGCCATAAGATACAAGCGGAGCACTGACATACAGGTCAGTTTTACTGCTATGTAAACTCAATTGATGACTTGGAGAAAATACTTCATATGCTGCAAAACTGTTCTCTTAATTCTCAAGGTGGCAGGGATGCTGATTTATTACATCCTCTCTGGAGGACACCATCCTTTTGGCGACAAACCCTTTGAATGTGAGTACAACATTCATAAAGGTTTGTACACGTTGGACCATGTTGAAGATGTGGTGGCAAAGGACCTCATCGAGTGGATGATCCACAAGGAACCCAAAAAGAGACCTACAGCGGAGGAATGCTTGAGTCATCCCTTCTTCTGGAAACCTGAGAGGTAGCATCATTTTCATTGTCACCTTTTATTTCTGTGTATAGCAGCTCGCGATGTGTTAACAAGAGTCAATGACCACAAGTGTCTCAGTGAGGCAGCTCTTAAAAGCACAGTGGCCCTTTGAACTCAATGCTAACATCAGTATACTAACATGTTCACAATGACAATAGTACCATGCTGATGCTAACAAGGTATATTATTTACCATGGTCACCATCTTAGTCTTGCATGATAGCATGCTAATAATGTAGATGCTAATTGGTACCAAACAAAAACCAGACCTAAACTACTGGACAAATTGAGCATTTGACTTAATGATGACACTGAAGAACATTTCAGGGGTCATTAAGGTCGTTAATGGTGGACCAACAGACCAACAGTGTCATCTGTGCTAACATGGCTAGTAAAACTCCTCACGTTGTCTCTTTTTCCATTTCACTAAACGAGCATCTGAAACATTTTATTTTTCAGGAGACTTAAATACTTGAGAAAGATCGGAAACATCAAGGAGACGAAAAACTGGAAAGATGCCGACCAGGAATTAATTTCTTCGTTGGAGAAATGTGTCGGGGATGCATCGTTCAAACAGTGGAAAACTGAGGTGACAACTGTCCAACAACTGGAACTTCTCTATTCCTTAATTCCACTGACTGACTAGTTGTTTTTGGTGCTGCAGTTGGCAGAGTTGGTGAAGAAGGTGGATCCCAAAAACAGATACGATGAC